>PVIH01008916.1:0-36298 GCA_004025045.1 Sigmodon hispidus | reverse complement strand
CTATGACAGTATACAGTAATCATATCCTTCTGCTATGGAAGTAACTGTTAGGATTGGTGGTGGCCTATGATGTTCTTATCATAGTTGATAGCAGCTCCCACTGACAGAAAGGATAGGAGATTCTGACAAAGGCACTCTGTGACCACTTTCTGAAGATAGGAAAAAATGCTTTGTAGGTTGTTTAATTTCTATCATACTATACTTGGATAGCTACTGGGGTCAGCAAACTAAGTGGTCAAAAATTGTTAGACAGTGCCCCAAATTCTATCACTTTAAAATTCATTTTCTATAAGGACTTCAGATTAGTTCACATTCACATGGATCTATTTTTCTTTCTCAGCTTTGTGGCCCATCCTTGTACTCTGTTGGAGGGTAAGAAGGGTATTAATGTGCCTTGTACCACATTGTGAGCTGTGGTTTCTCTTCTAAATAAGCTTGCCATTCACACATATAGCTAACAAAAAACATCGGATTTCCCAACAGGTTAACCTCAAATTTACAACTATATTTGAGTCAGCAGGTTCTGTCCTTATTTTCTCCTGTGTGTTTGACTGTACAGTGTTGCGATGGCCAGAACCTCTGGCCACCAGGGATTGTTCTAACATATTGGCATACACAATTAATAAAGCAAGACATTTCATAGCTAGTTTGATCTTGAGCAAGTATGGTTCTGTGTTTAGTCGGGGTAGACAATCAAAACTTCTCTTGGGGGATGAACAGATGTATCACAGTATACATTGCCACATTATTTCACATCACAGGAAATACTTGGTGGGCTTCTGCTTAAAGTTTGAAGTCTAGAACACCATCTCAGTGTACAGTGAAGAGTTAGGGTTAAATTTTCTCATGACTTCCTAGGCTATAGGCTTCCATTAGGTATGCTGTTCTCATTTTATAGAACCTCTAGGCTCAGAATAACTGCCATTTGGTAGTACCGAGCTTCCGTAGCCACTGGACTTTGCCTGGATTTTGGAGGGTGAGTTGGCTGTGAGCAATTCAGCATCCTTTCAGTCTTCTCTTGAGACACTAGTTACCCATCACATTTTCATTTTATCTTTTTTCTTATATTTCGAAAATTGCCAGAGGTAAAGATTTTTGAAAAATGAAAAAATGATGGAAATACCCGAAAGCATTTTGTTTTTTTAAACCCAAAGACCCAGGGAGCCAAAAGAGAAAGAGATAATTCAAACTTTTGTCTTTGCTTCACCTGGTTATAACCAGATGAGATGAAATTGGGTATTCCAAGCTACATCTGGAAGCAAATTTCTATAGATGAGTCCTAAGCCCCTGAAAAATGGGGTTTATGAGGAAAATGTGGAAAGACCCTCAAATTTAGGACAAGGCACAGCCATAATTTTCCAGGCATTAGGCTCCTGAAATAACTTTGTATGAGGATTACACTAGGATTTGTCCCCCATTTTTGTAGAAAATGCTTAATGGTGAACTATATTTTATGCACACAAAAAGACTTATTTCATAAGACAAGGAGCTCAAGGACTTTCATTCCAATATTCAACAATACTATTACCAAAGGGTTCTTTCCTTCTACTCTGATAATTGAGTGATCTTAAGTGATATTTAAAAGAAAATAGCACCCTGCTGAACTTATGTGTAAAGACAGTATGTGACAGAACAATTGGAAATTTTAAATGCGATGTATTCCATCCATGTATTTGATATGCCATGAAACAGAATTGATGGAGTGTAATAACATCTTAAATATTTTGTTCCGTAGCAGCCAAAGAAATGCGCTTTTATTTTTGTTTGTGTCAAGCAATAACCGAAGTGCTAACGTGAGTGTGCAGTAGAATAGGTATATATTGTGTCTAATGCAAAAATCTCTAATCCTGGGCAATTCTTGTCTTTTTTAAAAAAAATTTCTTTCCCATTTCTGTTAGACTAAGAAAAAGGAAGCCCATTGTTCAAAGTTTAACATATAAGAATGCTCAGATTCTCATATTACATTTTGGTGATTTAGGCTTTTTTTCTGTCATAAGAAAGGAAGATATTAACTTTCAATTTTAGTTAAAAAATTAATTCTTCAATATAAGATACTTTAACTAATAAAATACATTTATTGTGCATTAATACTTATATTTCCAGCGATTTAATACACATATTTATTTTGGATAAATTTATATGGTATTTTCAAATGTGTATACATTGTTGAAAGAGGAGCAAAGTTAAACAGAAGCTCTGGGTAACCTGTAACAAAACCTATCATTTGTGATTAGCATATGAAGATGAGGGACCTTCTGTGGGTCTGATTTCTTTCCTACAGGTGCTGGATAACTATAGTTATTATCAGAATTGAATTAGCTGTAGGACACACACTTGTCTGCAAAGATTGGAGGATGGTTTGGTATGGCATAAAACTGCATACATTTTCAAGGTCAGAAATGCTGAGAGAACACAAAAGTGCAACAAAACAAAACAAAACAAAACAAAACAAAACAAAACAAAACAAAACTTTGCTCAGCTCTTTATTCAAACAAATCTCTAAACTTTAAAGGAAATTTACATGAATGCTAATAAAGTTTATAATTCTAAAGTGTTTTACCTTTTTAAAGTAAATTCCTTAAGCACTTTTGGTTTATTCTATTGTTTAATTTCTAGACAATAGTTCTTTGTTTTTTAAGTGGGATTTGAGACAAGTTCATGTTTTCTATTCTCCATTAGTCTCCACCTCTTAATTCTTTTTAATTAGACGTATTTATTTTATTTTATGTGAATGCTTTGCCTGCATGTGTATTTGTGTACTACATGCACACATGATGCTTGCAGAGGCCAGAAGGGGGAACAGATCTTCTGGAACTGAAGTGAAAAATGCTTGTGAACCACTCTTTGGTTGCTGGGATCTGAACTTGGGTCCTCTGCTAAAGCAGCAAAGTGCTCTTACTAATTAGGCCGTCTCTCTGGCACCTAACTCTTGATCCTGCCTCTGCCCCTTGGGTGCAGGAGTCACTTGTGAGTCCTCATGCCTGGCTCTGCTTTTATCTTAGGGGTGCTGTGATTTTTCTTGTCATTTAAGATTTGTCTAGGTTGTATAAGACACATTGTCATGGAGCCATAGAGTTGAAGTCTGGAATTCTGCTTCAGCCTCCAAAGTTCAGAGATTTTAGGTGGGTGCCACCATGAATGACCTCATGGTTGTTAATTATTATTGTTTTTAAAACTAAAACAGTAATAGATATTGAAGTAAACAGAATGTCTTTGATTTTGCAATGAAAAGATTGTCATAGGTTATCTGAATGGGTAACTACAAATGTCCTCACAAGAGGGACAAAGAGAGACCAGATAGAAGGCCATACAAAGGCAGATCACAGCAAAGTCCACTGTAATATTCTGCCATTGCAGTGGAAGGGCTTCAAGTCTACATACTATAGAGATACTTGAACACTCATACTTACCATGGTCCTGTTAAGGATCAAGATATCAGCATGGGTACCCACCAATGAATAAATTAATAAAGAAATACTGTAATATAGATTATGCAGTATTATTCAACTATAAAGAAAGAGAAACCATGTCATTTACAATATGGATAGAACTGGAAATTACCATGTTAAGCAAAATAAGCAAATTTAGATGCAGGCTTCTTCTCTTATGTGGAATGTAAAAAGAATGATAATAGAATGAGATTGTTAGAGAAGAAAAAAGGGGCAGAGACATACAGGTATATAATTAATTTTTATTAAAGAAAAAGACCCTGTCAGCTCCTCCAAATATATATCATGGCTTTCAGCTTAGCATTTTTAAGAGTGTGTAAATGAGTGGGTCTCTTATTCTTGTGCCTTCTCTTGGGACTCTTCCTTCTGTCGGCTTTTCTCATCCAACTTTGATGTTCTTATTGTATTTTATTTTGTTATATTTTGTTGTTGTGTCTTAGAGGCTTGGTCTTTTTTAATGAGAGACCGAGAGGGAGTGGATCAGGATGGGTAGGAGGTGGGGAGAAACAGGGAGGAGTAGAGGGATGGGAAACTGTATGGTGAGCCTCATTCCCAGCTCAGCTGATTTCTTGAACTGTCACAGGATCCATTCATAGAGACACACGACAAAATACTTGATTTTGCATCAAGTATAATGAGGACAAGAGGATGGTTTTGTAGAAAAGGAGCCTGCTGATAAGCCTGATGGACCTGAATTCAATCTCTAGAATTCAAGAGGTAGAGAATTCCCAAAAGTTTCCAGTGACTTCAACAGGCACACTGTGACATGCATATATCCCTACACATCCACAAACACACAAGTAAACAGCATTAAAAACTAAAAAAAGAAGAAGTTGCTTCAAATACAGTAATTGGCCAAGAATATGATTGATTTTCTTTATTTTTATTCTTTCAAAGTTGCTGAGGCATACAATCTATTACCATCATACTTTTTCTCCTTTGTTATTATGCCATTACTTTTTATTGCACCTTTAACAAAATCTGTCTCTTCTAACCAGAATACAAGAAGGTAGGAACTTTGTTAGTTCCGCGTGTGAAAGCAAGTACACACTAACAAGGCCACACACTAGAGTTTATTTAAGAGAGGAGTCCCAGGCGGATGAAGAAGCAGAGAAGTCAGGGGACAGAGAAGAAAAGGACTGGAGCACATGCTTGCAGTCGCTTTTAAGGGAAGGGGTGTGTATGGGTATACGTCATAGGTCCAGGGAGGTGCTTCCGGGTCCAGAGAGATGCTTCCTTATGCAGTGAGGCAGGGTTTATGTAGCCACGTCCCGGGGCGTGCCTTTGTGCAAGGTGCATCCCATCTGAGCTGAGTAGGTTCAGCTACGTGGAATGCCAGGAATCCTTATAATCTTACTTTTGTTTAATGGTGCATTTCAAATGCTTGACTGCTTGGGACATATAGACTTTCAGTAAACGTGTACTTTGTGAGAGAGGAAACTGACTATGCAGGGTATAAAGGGGTCAATCATTTCCTTTCATATTTCTAATTAGCTATGGGAAGTGCTTATTTCTTTGACAAAATCCAAGGAAAACAGAAATTTTCTTTAATTGTACATTTTAGAATTGAAACACTTTCTTTGCTTCCAGTATCCTCCCAAGAAACCAAACACTTAACAAGGCTGGATCACCCATGGACCAAACTATCTGAAGTTGCTCATTACTATTTATTCAAGTCCTCGTGATTCTTCAGTGGCTGTAGCTCTGCTTGTACCATCTGATGCTAAAAAGCCCTTTCTCACCGGCTGGAGTCTCACCTTATTCATCTTTCTGCTTCTGTCCCAAATGGGCTCACTCACAGCCCTGGCTTCTTCGTAGTGCATCTTTTAAAGCACTTGTTTTTAGGTTGAATATCTCCTCGTCAGAGAATCATTTAAGTCAATGTTTTTTTTTTTTTTCATTATCTCTTCCCTTCTTTCCTTCTTTCATTTTTTTCTGTTTTTTTTTTTTAAACTTTGTACCTCCAGGTACACTGGACTGTTTGGATATAATTGTGTTGGGCACACAATAGGAAGAAGAGGTCTTGCTATTTGTTTGTAGTGAGAAGAGGCTAGGATACTTAACTTTCTATGATACACAAGACAGCCCCCATAATAGAAAATCATTGGGATTACAAAGGGCATTGTGTGAAGCCTGGACACCTTTATAGATGCAAAACATCCCTCCTCATAACACTGTACTTGGTGCTGTATCCAGTCCCTAATACTTGTTAAGGTCCATAATCATTTATTTTCTTATTTCTAAGAAAACATCTTTTACTTTTTTTTCAAATAAAAAGATGCTATAATGTATTTTTTAATTAAAAATATTTATTTATTTATTATGTATAAAGTGTTCTGCCTGCATGTGTTTCTGCAGGCCAGAATATGGCACCAGATCTCATTACAGGTGGTTGTGATCCATCATGTGGTTGCTGGAAATTGAACTCAGGACCTCTGGAAGAGCAGCTAGTGCTCTTAACTACTGAGCCATCTCTCCAGCCTGAATGATAATTAATATTAAAACAGCAGATGCTAATGTAGGTAACATACTTTGGAGGTCAGTATCACTTCTTACTAAGTTTGTTCATTTTTCTGGTTGCCTCTCTACTACTCAAATGGAAACTTCTGGAATATAAGATCTCTCCTTGTCTTATTCACTTAACATCTCCAATACCTGTTGTGAAACCTAGATAGACACTTTAGTCTCCATGTACTTACATCTCCACCCATGTTATCACCATCTCTCTCTCTCATCTATCTTTATTTTATTCCAAAATTCCACATGATTTTACTTTTTATCATGACTAGGTTCGTGGCATTTGCAGAAGTTAAAAATCATGAAGTCTATGAAGAGACTGTGTGTGCTTATTCCTGCCTTTGGACTAATTCATTGTTTTAGGAATCCCTTGGAGATGTTAGTTTTATCTTTGGGGTCCTTGAGCTTCCAAGCACTTAAAGAGAAGGCTAATCCTTCTTCTAAGGGATGCCTGGAATACTGAAGAGGGAGATACATGAAGCACTTGGAACAAGAAGGCCACATGCACCTGTTGTCCTTGTCATTATTATTGCATTTATTGTTGCCAGATCTACTTAAAATATAAAATGCATTATTCCAACCATTTAAGTCACCAGCTTTAATTATAGTGACATTGTATGACTCTTATCAAAAGTGCTTTGAATCTGTGTTTTAGTCCTTTGGATTTATCTGCACTTACCCTAGTTTTGTGGTTCCTACCCTAGGCCTAGTAGGTCCTTTAGATAATAGGACCCGTCAGATTGCCCATGATTCTGGGGTTCTGTGTGCTTTATTGCTTAACATAGCTACAAGGATAATGGCTCACATTACTCTTGTTTTACAATCAGTTTATCTTCCCTGCATCAAGCTCTTCATATGTTTGCTTCCAATAGCATCATAGAAATATTGGCACAAATTTATTCTTATCATGTGCCCAGTAAAAATGGTACTCTAAGCCTGTGTGCATTTACTGCCATCTACATATTGGTGATACATGTTATAGAAGATGATACAAGTCATAGAAGAAGATAAATTTAAAATAGAGGCTTACCGGCAAATCACCAAAGTAAAGATTTGATTACAAGGATTGGAAAAATAGAAATCTGATTGGATAATAATTGAATAACTATTAAGAATCCTTCAAATACCTTGAAAGACCCCTTAAAATACTAAGGTTTAGAATAAGATCTAAATATGGGCCAAGGATTTTTTTCCCAAGGAAAGAACAATTCTCCTCACTTAATTAAGCAACTTTAAAATATTGTCAGTCCGACTGTTTAAATACAGTCTCCCGGGATTCTGAAGGACAAGGGGAAATAAGTGCTGAAGGCTTAGAAGAAATGGTGTTTCTCAGCAGTCACCTTTGGAGTATATGCAAAGTGAAAAGCTAATCATTCAACAACTTAAAGAGGTCTATTAGTAACCTTTCATGAAAGATTTTCAAGAGGTTAGTTTTGTTGGGAAATACTCATTAAATGGAATTTTGCACGGTGAGTCCTATATAGACTTTTTACAAGAAAACTTTTCCTGAAGTAACAGAATAATAAAAGGGGCAGTTGCTGTCTGAACTAAAGCTTATATAAAGAAATAAACAAACAAAAACAACAACCCCCCCAATAAACCAAACCAAGTATGCAGGGGCCAGTGAGATGGCTGAGCAGTGATGAGTTCTTACTGCGTTGTAGAGAACTTGGCATTGGTACTAGTCACTACAGAGGTCAGCTTATAACTCACCTGTGTAACTCCAGTTCTGGGATCTGATTTTCTTCTGGCTTCTGGGGGCATGTGCATGCATGTGTTGCACATACAAACTCATGAAGGCACACATATGCACACATAAGTAAATACAAAATAAGTTGTTTTTAAAACCAGAATGTACAGACTGGAAAGACTTTTATACACACAGTTATGTCTTATGGATATGGCACAAAATGAGCCTCATTAGGTCTCAGAGCCTGTGGCTTCCAAAGGAGAAACAAATAGGAATCCTAAGTAACCTTTTGATCAAGAGAACTAGTAGCTAGCCAGGCTTAGAAGCCAGGTTATCTGAGCTGGTGAGTGGACTTTCCTCTACCTAAGGGTACACTAAACCTCCCCACGACCCTGCCTATTTGCCTTCTTTAAGGCTTCATCCCTTCCTTCCTTTCCACCCTGTTGTGGCTGGTCATTTTTGGCTTGCAAGTGCTTCAGGAGGGCCCAGTGCCATCCATGAAAACCAGCTTCCTTGTGTGACGGAGCTCACACTCTTGACGAGACTGGCCTGGAAGTTCTATGAGCCACGTCTTTAGTTCGGCTACATTGTTCTGTGGGGGAAATTTCATCAACTAAAAATCTGTTAGTGTTTCCATTTAATAAGTCAATATTTGATGGACTTTTATAACTTAATAGTTATTCCAAATTGGTTTCAATGGAAGACAAAGCCCACAAGGTGATGTCATGTAATTTCTTCCCTCCCTCTCCTCTTCCTTCCCTCCCTCCCTCCTTTTTTTGGGGGGGGTGGGAGACAAAGTTTCTCTGTCTGGTCCTGACTACCTGGAACTCACACTGTAATCCACGTTGGCCTTGAACTACGAGATCTCCCCACCCCAGTGCTTTGCAAGTGTTGAGATTAAAGATGTGTACCACTGCCTCCCAGTTTAGTCATGATTTTCTTTAGCTGAAAACCTATGCTTATTGTTCTGTAATAGAAACAAACAAAAAGCTCACTTCTCACCATCCAGATCTTTGATGTGATTCTCAGATTGTTTCCTGTTAGTTACAATCTACAAGGTCAGTGTCATGGCTGGACAGAGTCAGAATATAGGAGAAGCCCTTTCCCGACACATCTGGCTTGAACTTCTGCCTAACGTTCCATAGGCAGATGGAAGACTCAGATGGTGTAGGAGGAAGTGATTAGGGAATGGAGACTCAGCTGGACAACAGTACAGGGAGGCAGAGAAGGCAAAAGAGGAGCACCTACTTCTTGGCATTTCTGGATGAGCATTTGAAGACAAGCCTGGAGCTGTGGAGAAGCATCAGGCAGAGAGGTTTCTTCGCAGACCCTTCTCCAGTACCACCCCAGCCTTTTGCATGTTGTACCCCATGGCCTAGCCTATGATTCCCTGCTTTCCAAGCCCCCCAGTGACATCATGTCCCAGTCACTGGCTTTACAATTTGACTCCTTATGGATTAAAGGAAGGTTTTAAAGAATATTCATGGTTTTTCCTAGCACATATTCAGTAACCTTAGCAACTAAGCATAGAGCTTGGCCTGCTTATGATTATTGCATTTTGAAAACGAAATTATCACCTTATTATTTTAGTTTCTATAGTAGGATAGGATACAGGTAACATCACAAAACATCAAAACATGTCTAATTGACAGAGGAGGTGAATTTTGTACATAATCATGGAAAGCTAAGAATTAGCACAGTACTTAAAATATCCTAAGCATGAGCTGGGGGTATAGCTCAGTAGCTATGTAGCATGTATAAAACTCTGGGGTCAATCTTTGTTAGCAGTAGGTATCATGCAATGGAAATACAACAGCACCAAAATAAGAGTCCCCCTTTATTAAAAAAAAAAAAAAAGCAGTTTGAGACAGTTTTTAAAGAGAAGTTGAATGATATATTTTAAGACAAAAGTATTAGTATGAATATGATTTTCTTTATCTGTCCACCACTGCCTTTAGGTTGTGAACTATCCAAATGAAATACAGAGGGAAGAAAAAGCCAAGCAGGCAGTTACAATTTCTCACAAAGCCACTTGTTTCAAATAATTGATGTCCTTGGTGTGGCCAGGACAGGGTACAATAATTTTTCTCAGTAAGTGTTCTCTGAAAGGTTACTAAAGGGATTATTTTCTTTGAATACTACCACAAACATTTCTAAAAGATCAGTTTAAAATTAATTATCACCACTGTGAAAGTTTACATTGGAAACAGTCATTCATTTGAGTTAGTAAAGTTTCTCTTTCTGATTCAACTGGCAGATAGATGCCCCATTTCTGTGTTATTTTAAAACAAATACTTTAAAAATGTCAATTAGATATATCTCTATATAATATACTGTCGATCTACTCTTTAATAAAGCCTAATTAAGATGCCATCACTGTGGTAAATGGAAGAGACTCCCTCCTGACAGTCTAGGTACCTGTGCCCACCAGCTTTCATTCTGGTCTTGTTACATCATGTTTGGGGAGAGACAGTTCTTTAGATTTCACTTTACATCTGCCTTAGCAAGAAGCTTCTGGGACAATATTTTCTTGAGTGTTTCCTGGGGCCTCCCAATTAAGTGCAATTTGGTAGTAAGAGTTTTTTGGTTACTGGACTTCTCTCTGAAGTTTTTGAAGTCTGCAGATTGCAACCATAAAACTGTTGATGCAACCCAAAGTACAGCTGTTGAATTTAGGTGATAAAAATCAGGTTTAAAATTTATGGATGTATTTCTTTCCTGAAATGGTGGATATTTCCCCTCCTTAACTGCTTGACTGTTTCTGATGAGTCAGAATCAGTTCGGCTTAATTCCACCAATGAGAGTCTAACTTCTCTAAACACAGCTGAAAGCGTGTTTAGATGTCTGCTCTCAGACACTGTCCTTTCAGCTAACCCAGCATTCTTTGTTTCTGTCTGTAGTGTTTGTTAATACATTTCCTATTTTGCTTCCTGTGCCATAATGGACAACATGACCAAGGGCAAAACTGGAGAGGGAAGAGGTTATTTCATATTTCTGTTTACAGTTTGCTGTCGAGGTGAATCAAAAGAAGAATTCAAGCAGGCTTGACTTCCCTTCATGATGGACTGTGATTGGGGCATGTAAGCCAAATACACCCTCTTCTCTAAAGAAACTGGGAACACGTGGTAGGATATAGAGGCAAATGTATAAATATTTTACAGGTGTGAAATGGGAACTATACTTGTTAGACATTTACCCTCAATTCTTTTTCTGATTTTGAAATTTTCAACAGAACTATATTTGAAATTAAAACAAAAAAAAATAATTCAAGCAAGGTGAGAACACTAGTAGGTCAAGAACTTGAAGAAGGGAGCTTAATGGTTTGCTTCTAGACTCATGGTCAAATGCCTTATTTATAGAGCCCAGACCTACATAATATAGTACTGCTCATAGTGGGATGGGTCTTCCCACATCAATTAATAATCAAGTGATGCTCTATAGATTGCCGACAGGGTTCTCCCTTCCCAGGTATGTCAAGTTGACAACCAAGATAAGTCATCACAATACTTAAATACAAAACCATATTTTATTAATTAATTAATTAATTGAGATAGGTTTCTCTATGTAACCCCACCTGTCCTGGAACTCCCTCTGTAGACCAGGGTGGGCAGAGATCTTTCTGCTTCCTGATTTGTGGAATTAAAGGCATGGGCCCCTATGTCTGATGACTTACAGTTCTTGTTGCCACAACAAAATACCCAACACAAGTACATTAAGGAAGAGAGATTTTGGGCTTATGTGTCTAGATGCAGTCCATCATGGCAAGGAAGTAAGGGAGCAGGAGCAGCAGAAGGCAACTGGTCACATGACACCCACAGTTTCGAAGCAGAGAAAGATGCATTCTTGCCCTCACCTCACTTTCTTCTATTAATCCCAATCCATGATATAACACTGTCTCTATTCAGAGTGAGTCTCCCCCCTCAATTAACCTAACAAAGAGAGCTGCTTCTGAACATGTTCAAAAGTTTGCTCCCATGGTAATATTAAATACCACCAGGTTGACAAGATTACCCATCACATGGTTAGCAGAAAACTGCTTTCTAAACCTCTGTTCTTATATTCAAGATGGAAGCATCTCCCAGCCTTAATCATAGAAAGCTCTCAAATTAACAGTGGTGAGTACAGAGACTTATGCCTGCTCTGGGTACAGAAAATAAGCTATGGATGTGGACATGCCCCAGAGACGTCACTCATACTACACCATTGAAGGCTCAGAAAATGTTATAAAAGGTGTTGGGAAATATTTAATGGCAGGAGCTATAGGAAACCCAGAAGATAGGGTGAAGGTCTACTAAATGCAATGTTTCTAGACTTGGTACAGTTGTTGTAAACATTAACTCTCATTAACAATAGCGACTTGCACAGAGTTTAACACAAGATCAGTCCTATTAACAACTAGTCAAGGAAGGAGGAGAAGGTCATGGGGCCTTCAACGTCTGAACTATTAGTTATTGCTTGATTCCAGAAGAGAGACACATTGTCTTTACTTGTGTATCTTCTGCTGAACTCACAAGGCTCCAAAAAAACCCCTTTCAACCCATAGTCCTTTCTTTAGATGGCCCTGGTTAGTCTTGGTGGGACATAAAACACAATGAAAAGATATGACTGTGAAAGGCTTGTGGTGAGTGAGGAGGAAGGATAAAGATGGTGTGGAGATGGAAGGGGAGAAAGGACAACATGCAAGGTATGCAGATGTGAAATTGTAAAGAAAAAGAAAAATTAAATACAGATTAATCATCACAGTTGTGCTCACTTCACAAAATTTATAGAATCTTACAGGTAAAACATTGAAATATGTCACTATATTACTTCATTGATATGGATAATAGAAATACATTCTATAATGAGCTTAATTTTATCTTAATTTTACATACTTGACCCTAATTATGTTTTCTGTTTATTGTACCCAAGGGAATTTATCATCTCAAGCCAAGAGAAGTGAAAAAGGATTTAAGGATGAATTGTAGAGCTTAATCACACTATAATGTTTATGGTAGAATTTGACCTTCATGTCAGGTGACTATATAAACCTCAGAGCTAGTAGACCAGTGAGTAAAGTTTCCTTTTCCAGCAGAGGACTGTTACTGGAAGCAGTATTCTTAAGGGGCTACCATAATCCCCAGGGTATGGTTATTGAATTATAGGCAGAGGGATAGACTTAGATCCAGAATGTTCTGGAGTTCTGGAGTTCTGGGATAGAGAGGCTCTACTCAGTAGTGGTCAGCAGTAATTCCAGCAGCAGAGTTGGGTTTACTTTGTCCAGAGACTGGGATTGGTTCATCAGCTTTGATGTCTTAAGCTTCTTATCAAGGTATCACAAAGAAGGAGCAGGCCTGGATTGTCTGGTTAGTCTTCCTACAACTGCAAGAATGAGAAACAAGAATGTCTTTGTAATGGCATGCTGAAATGTTCCAGATAGGAGTACTACCCTAGGGTCAGGACATTTTCTTCTAGGACGGAACAAATGCCTGTGTGGACCTATTTAGGAGGATGTGTGGCATTGTTAAAAGTCTCTTCAAAATGAATCATTATACTTATAAAGGAATGATTTCTTTTCAAGATGCCAAGACACATGTTGATACAGATTCTCCCAGAGTCTATAAAACACCCTGACCTTTTGACATCGTGGAAAGTGGATGAATTTCTTTATGCTTCCTGGATATTCTTTGATTGGTAACAGACTATCTCTACTTTTGTCTTTCTTTGGACTGCAGGGCAGAAATGCATAAATATATGGAGTGTATGAGGTATGGAAAGAAGCTGGTTTATTCAGACAGAGCTGTCTCTCTTGATGTGAGCTGATCTCATTCAACCATTACATTCAGCAGTAGCCTATTGGGGACTCAGTATAGGCTTCTAAGACCCACTGTCAGTGTCTTCTAAAACTGGGGAAGCTCAACTCTTGTCAAATTTCTGTTGAGTCAGTAGTGCCAGTTTTTTATTAAATATGACTTTAATTTTAATATACCTTTAGGCTTATAAAAATGTTATAAAAAGTCTCCATGTAACCCTCACCTCATTGCCTTTGTTATTAATATCACATATATGGATAATGTGGTATATTTGTTAAAATTAACTAAATAAAATTGGTGCAAAAATTTACCTCCTACTTTTGCATTCTGCAGTTTGAATGTTTATATTTTTCAAAAATCTTAAATTAAAATTTAATGTTTTACATATGAGCAAAGGACTATGTCTTGAGGGCAGAACCCTCATAAGGGGATTAGTGTTAGCAAAAGAGGCTTAAGATCACTGGTTGGCTTTTCATGCCATATGAAGTCACACCCAGGAGGCATTGTTCCCAGTCACCATTAGATACCAAATCTGCAAAAACACTGTTCTTAAGCCTCTAGAAATATAAGAGAGAATACAGGTTTTTTTTTTTTCTTTTTTACAAATTACTCTGTTATGTGTGCAGAAGCAGCAGCACATATGTACTGTGAGACTGTACTCTTGTACACTGTAAATATTTGTCATTATAAAACCAATGTCATTGGTTTAATAAAATGCTAATTGGCCAGAAGCTAGACAGGAAGTAGAGGTAAAACAACCAGACTAGAAGAATTCTGGGATGCAGAACAGCAGAGCTACAGATGCCAGCAAATACAGAGGAAAGAAGATGAGAATGCTTCACTAATGCAAAGGTATCAAGCCTAAGAATCATGGGTTAGATTAAGAGTAAGAGTTAGCAAACAATATGTCTGAGCTGTAGGCCAAACAGTTTATAATTAATATAAGTCTTTGTGTGGATATTTGGGACTAAATGGCTGTGGAACTGGCCAGGTGGGAGAGAGAAACTTCTGACTATAAATCCAGGACTTGAGATTAAGGATCTCATGTTCTACTGACTGAGCTAGCCAGGCAATGATTCAGGCCACATGTAGCTCTGGCCTGTACGGCATTTTGTTTTTTTTTTTATTTTATTTTTTCAAATTTGTGCCCCAAAAGTTGAGAGCCAGATATTTCATGAATTCTATTAAGTATATAATAAAAACCCCAAGCCAGATATTGGGGGAAAGCTGAAATATCCTAAAGACAGGAAACAAACCACAGCCACTTTTCACCCAAGGAACTCCTCAGGCTGAAAGGGTTAAATCCTGTCTTCATGAGTCCTCAGACTGTCTGTACACAGGCCTAAAAGGGCCCAACTGCTGCCTTCTCCTGTCTTATATTTCTTTTCCCCACCCAACTATTTTACTTTCTCACTTAGCATTCCTAGAACTAAAATTAAAGGTGGGTGCTGTCACTGCCTGGCTCTGTTTGGCCTTGAACTCACAGAGATCCAGAGGACCTCTGCCTCCCAAGTGCTGGAATTAAAAGTGTGAGTCACTACTCCTTGACCTTCATAGCTTGGCTCTGTCCTCTGATATTTCAGGCTGTTTTTATTATATATATATGTATATATATATATATATATATATATATACATATATATATATTGCCACACATAATGGACTAAGATGCCACTGTCTTTCTTATACTTACACTAAGGTCATGGGCATTTTGGATGATGGCTTTCCCCTCACCAGCACATCACACCAAACTTGTGTGATTGACATCACTTGTCACTGCTGGGGATGCTAACTTTGGTCACCTGATTGAGCCATGCTTTCTAAATTGTAGAGCTACTCATTTTCCCTCTATTTCAAACTGTACTCATTGTGAGTGAGGAAGACATGGTAAGTATCCTCCACTTTCAGAACTGAAGTATTATAACCCCCTTCTGTCAATGTGCACTTCTGGAGCTGACTTTCGACTTCAGGCTGCTTCATTACTATTATTTTTTGTTACAATTATTATTTCCTTTTTTAGTTTTGTCTTCAGCTTTGACCGCTGTGACTTCCATGTCTCTTTGAGAAGCTCTTTTCTTTTCTTTTTTTTTTTAAACTTTATTTATTTATTTATTTGCCTTGGTGTTTGTCTGGAACTGGAACTACAGACAGTTGTTAGCTGCCATGTGGGTGCTGGGAATCGAACCCGGGTCCTCTGGAAGAGCAGATGGTGCTCTTAACCGCTGTGCCATCTCTCCAGCCGGAGAAGCTCTTTTCACAGTGCTGAGAACTTTCTTCCTTTTCTGTCCCTTCAAGAAGCTTCATGTGACCCTGCCACCCTTGATATTTCTCCAAGGATTTTTGGTGAGATTAGATTTTAGGGGAGTGTATTTTTGCATTTTCTCTTTAACTTTTTTTGTGCTTCTAATGCATAATTAGCTCAAATATGATATACATTTAATAATTTGGCTGGTGATAGATAACATGTGGCAGACATTATTTGATATTTATTGTCAAGAGGTGTGCCATCTCCTTTGATCTTGGCAGGCTTGTGGCTGCAATATGGTAGAAGTGATGCTGTTCTAGTTTGGGTCCTCTGCCTCCTTAGACCTTCTTTTTGTCTCTTGAAATATTCTAGAAGACATGGGTTTCATGTATATCTAAGTGCCTGGAGACAGCAGCAGAGAGGCACGTTATTTTTCTGTAGTGTTAGAGCTCAGCTTTCGAGCCACCTCTGAGAAGGCAGCAGATGTGTGAATCTGCTGTCTTGCATGCTCCAGATACTCCAGATAAGCACATCTGCATTCTCAGAAAGCAATGTGTAGAGCACAGCAGTGGTGCAGCTCAGCTCTGCAGGAATTCTCCCCTCAAAAACAATAAAATAAAACCAAATGGGTATTTATTTCATAACATTTTGATGCTGTCTATTGACAAAGCTTATAAAGTCTTCACCCCTAATGGGTGTGCTAGTGTGCGTTCGCCATAGAAAGTAGAGATAGGAGAGTTGAAAGTTCGAGGACAGCATGGTACATGCAAGGTCCTGTCTCAAAAAGGATCATTACTCCTTTTGGCTGTGTGACTTCAAAGAGATGCTAAGTGGTCAGTTTTTTCCCTAACCTATCTGCCTACTATGCACACAACTTTGAGATTTTCTATCTTTGTTCTTTCTATGATTTATTTCACTGTGCATCTGTGCAATTTGGGGTTCCTGAAAATTTACCAGCAGACCATCTCAAATGTCTGAGAAGCAAAGTTGTGATCAGTGTGTGATGACTCCATCTCAGTGTCTAAGTGAGCAGAACAATTAAGCAGTCTGGTTTTCAAGTCAGAGTTGGGTTAAAATTTAGGGTTTCTGACTTATTAGAGTTTTGGCCTTAGGTAAGTCAAATCCTGTTGCCTTATGTGAAAAATAAGAATAACTATTTATCTTTAAAAGTGTTGGAGACTGAATGAGAAAAAATGGTCAGAGAGTGTGTATATCAGCTGTGCTATTAAAGTAGTGCGGTTTCCATGTGAAATATCCAGACTCACTTTGGCACTGCTGTTGCTATTTATGGTAACAAAAGAAGAACTAGCTTTCCATTGAGGTGAGATTCAGGACTGGTCTCTTAATCTTTGGCCCTTGGCCAAGCTATACTGGGGACTCTGGGTTTCTTTCTCTATACGTAGGAAAGGTGGTGTAGATCTGGGCAACATGGTTTGTCCACATCGGACAAAATAGGTAAGAAGCAACTCCAGCATAAAGGTTGTGGGCACACTCACCCTTCTGTAAGGTTCTGGTAAAGGGACTGTCTGGTCCCCATTTGGCAGACTGGCAATCTGGAGATAAAAGAGCTTTCAGCTTGCCCCAGGACCACAATGGGCAAGGCAGGAAAAAGACCTGCAGAGATGTTCAGCGTGGCTTTTTGTTAATGGAATCCCTCCAATACGCAGGTCAGACAAGTTCTTTAATTTTCCCAAACTATAGCCTTCAATGAAGCCTGTTTGAGGCAGAGACACTAATCCAGCCCTGGGGTGGAATACTTCCTTCTCAGCGTTCTCTTTTGATGTGTAGCTGATATGGAACTGAGTGCCAACATATGTTTGTACAAATATATTGGCGACTGTAAGCAGCCCGCTGCTAATTATTACACTCTGAACCTTATGTGAAGTTTGAATGATGCCCCAAGGAATTTGAACCTAAGAAAATTATATATATATATGCATGTATATATATATGTGTGTGTGTGTGTGTGTGTGTGTCCAAATGTTAGCAAAATAGGTTGATTTCTTTTTTTTTTTTTTAGGTTGATTTCTTTGTGGTTGAAACTGGAAGACACTGCAGAATTACCTTGTCTTTCAACTCTTCGACAATAACGTGTTTACTCAAGGAATTGAGGTCAAATAGTTGCTAGAAGAAATCAAAGCATGTTGGATAGTTTGTATTTTTTAAGAAAAATAAAGAAGAGCTTAGATTTAAAAACCTAAAGTTGTGCTGATATTTTAAAAAGTTAAAATAAAAACAATATAACTTAAGTAGACTCTAAAAAACCCAAAACAATGTATGTGACAAACAGTGAGATATTAAAGATGAATTATGGGTAGGGGATAGAGTTACTAGGTGAAAAAAACAAAAAAAAACCGGGTGAAGAGTGTGGGAACTTCAGAGTGACTGCTGCGCCCAGCAGCATTCAAATTCAAATCATTTTGGGGCACTTTGGAGGCTTAGCATAATTGGAGAGGTAAGAGCTGCTTTTGTTCTCAATGTTGTGGTCATCCATTTACACAAAACTGAAAAGACGGTGCTTCTGCCAGCTGCCCACACGATTCAAAATCAAACATTATTCTTTATTATATTGAATAATAATACTTGAATTATAAGAATATGCTTCTGCCATTAATTTTGCTGAAATGTCTACCTAGTGACTCCTACTTCTAGTGACAGACATATGAATTACTCCGTCAGCCAGTTTCTTGCTTCAAATCTCAATCATCAAAACTTGGCAAACGTGCTTCCGCTTTAGGAACGTAAGTGTGCAATTGTTCCTGTCTTGTGATCTTCCTTTTCTAATATAGAACCTGTCCCTCACCTTGAAATTTCTTTATTAGCGATAAACTTATATTTTTGGTTGTGAGCCTAGCCTTTAATGGCTGAGCCATCTCTCCAGCCCATAGCAATAAACTTGATAATCAAACTTGACTTTCCTTTCCTTCTTTTTGGGGACAGGGTCTTATTCTATAACTCAGGAATGGTTTGGAACTCACTACGTAGTTCAGACTGGAATCAAACTCCAGTGGTCCCCCTGTCTCAGTTACTGAGTACTGGGATTGCAGGTATGAGCTACCATGGCTGCTTCAGACTGACTTTTGATACATTTATTTTTAGCTTATGGGATTTAGAAAACCTTTTTGTTTTTCTTGTCTTATAAACCCTTTTTCTAAGTTTGTGGTATAGCTGGGGTTCTGTGGAGCGGGACTGCTTTCTTCCTTTTACTGCTCCATTGGTCCTGGTACCCACCCTCCTGGCCCCTACGCTCCTCTCTCTAACCCCTATGAAGAGGGATGCTTCTGAGTAGAAAGATCATGTCATGGAAGTAAAAATAGAATCACATAAGTATTCATCATTTGTTGCCCTTGTTACACAGCTGAGTTTATTTTTCTATTCTGCAGTGACTGACCTATCTACTTGGTCCTTGCTGCTCTCATTAACCCCCCCTCCCTTCCTGTTCTCCACCGACTTCACTCATAGGACACTGAGAGAAATGATAGTCAGCAGAGAATCCTCACCTCTGATCCCATAAGTAACTGAAGTTCTTTGTTTCTTATGGAGAACAAGCTAATTTTGTCTAAAGCTGGTAAGTACAGTTTTTTTTAATTGCCTTATTATCTTAATTGCCATTTTGTCTTTTCAAACACTTCACTTTTCTTTTTATTAGGATAAAAAGGCGGGATTAATGATCTTATAAATGTGAATGTGGACAGATATTGCAGCCTTAGTCTCATCTGAATAAAAAGATGCAATTGAATTTGTCTTCTTGATTGGAAAATACTCCACTATCCCACATCTCCTACCCTGTATCTACTGCTTCATTTTTGTCTATTTTCCTTGCTTGACTTTTTGTATATGTGCCCTTGCATGTTTTATGTGTTGTTCGGTGCACACGTGGGTGTGTCTGTGCATGTAGAGACCAAAGTTCAATGTTGGATGCCAGGGTCTTTCTCTATCACTCTCTCCCTTATTTTTTGAGACAAAAATCTCACTTTCTGAACCTGGACAGATGTTCTGAAGTCTGTGCACCATCTCCTTGGTAAGGAACTGGTGGGTCCTTGAGCACCACTGGAGGCTTCCAAGCACAAGATGGGACTTAAGTCAGGAGTTTAGGTATTAAAAGCTCACTGTCCCAACGGAGCCTCCACAGTCAGTAGCTCCAGTTCTTGCCTTGAAAATTCCAAGAGAAGCAGACACTGAAAGGGTGAGTCTAGAAAGGAGTTTTCCTATAGGATTATAGGTGCGAGCATAATTAAGAAGGTAGAACAGCTGTACAGCACAGGCAGGATCCAGAAAATGGGGTACCATAGAAGGTGCCCACCTAGGGATTAAAAAGGTTTTCTGAACAGAAGCAGGAGTGGACAGCCCACCCCAAGTTGTCCAGGTTCAATCACGTTCTCATATAGAGGTTCAGCTGTGCTCTTGTTTAGGCGAAGAGAGGTAAGACACCACACCAGGGCCAGGACCAGAGCTTCCGATGTGGTTTTAAACTTCCTTTTAGTTTCTTCTTCTTTTAAAAAACTGTATTATTGCCTTCCCTTCCTCCCTCCCTCTCTCCTTTTTTGCTTTATTTCTTCATTTCTTTCATTCATTCTTTAGTATGTGTATTTTGGGGTCACAGGGATGTGCTGGGGTGCCCCAGTAGAGGTCAGAGGACAAGGGCTGATCCTCTTCTTCCATCACATGGGTCCCAGGAATGCAGTGTAGGTTGTCAGGCTTGGTAGCAGGTTCCTTTGCCCACTGAGCCATGTGCAGGTTCTAAATTGTTCTTTGTGTGGCCAAATAATTTCTTTCTTTAGGAAGCCCCAACAAAGACCTACCTGGTTTAACAATGAGAGATAAAGAAGGAAACACTGGTTCTGGGGGCCTGAAGGGAACAGAACAGAGAGGAGTCCTATATCTTAATGGTAACCCAGGCTGTGGGCAAGCAACTAGTTCTAGGAAGGACTCTTAGTTGGGATAAATAAGGTATTGTTATTTATCCCAAAAGTTGACACAATACCTCAAAAAACGTTGAGGTATTGTGTCAACTTTTGATTACTTCCTGAGCTGCAAGCTACCCCCTTCTGTAGACCTTCAATATTATCTTATACTAATGTAGAAATGTGACAGTGGTGTGGGGCAAAGAATAGGGACTGGGAGCTGAAATCTTCAAAGCAAAAGGTTATAAACCATAGGTGGTTAGTTGTACCAATTCCCTCTGAAGCCAACATTGCATTGGAAGGGAGGCTGTGCCAGCCTCTACTCTTTATATAAAGTCCATGTAAATTAATCTAAAATGAGACCCTAGTGAGCTAGTGATCTGGGGACATTAAGGTAGCTGGTGCATGATTTGCCAAACTAAAGCTATATCCAGTTTCTATGTCTAACTGGACCTGAAAACATCATGTCTTTTGTCTATAGACATACACAATGAAAAAAACTTTTTACTTATAAGTAGTTTACATGTAAAAGCTTAAGGGAATATAGTTGGTAACAAGATTAATGTCAGCCAACAGTGTCCTCCATGAAAATCATGAAACGGACATGGCCACTCCAACTCATTCTCACCCCCAAGTGCAGCTCCAAGGCATTTAACTTTGAAGCCCTTGTGATTGTCCAGGGTAAAGCTGCTTTCTACATACCCAATGACCTAAATTCAATCTCTGGAACCCATATACAGGAGAGAATTGACTCCATAAAGTTGTCTTCTGACTTGGCATGCCTGCTGTGACACACACACACGGAATATTAATAATAATATCATTAAAAATTTAAATGCATGAATAGAAGTGAAAGTTTTAAGGATTAGGAGAGAGAAGAATGCAGGCTGTTGGAGTGAGCACTGCAGGGTTGGAAGACCAGTTGAAAAGCAAAAGACCACCGCACCCAACATTGGCTGACAGCATCCCCATGTTTGGAAAGAGCTCTCTGGAGCTATACAGAAAGCTAAATGGACTAGGCAAAATGCATTTTTTTTGTTGCATAAATATTTGTTCCAAGGGAAAGCATATTGTTTAAGAAAGCATACATAACCATAGTATACCACTTCACTTCGGTGAACAACTAATGAGAAGCCCTACGTGCTTGTTTGAGCCACATGACTATGACTTTGAGTGAAAATGTGAAGCTGGCTGGAAAGTGAAGCCTTCATTTACTGAAGTGTTAAGTCAGGAGGTGATGTCCTCATAGACAATGTTCTCTATCATTGAAAACAGTTAATGGAAAAATGAAAGACTGTAGATGATCACCAGATGGAGGGGTGAGATTGTCTTGTGTTTTTAAATCTCCAGAGCCATAGAGGAAAAATCAGGAATATAATTCCATTTTGAAAGAATTTATAGGCCCAAACTACTAACAGGGACCAAACTATACATTGGCATTTATTCAGAAATGAGTTACTTTCTTAGATCTCAAATCAGCAAACCAGAATATTCAGAATACTGGAAGCAAAAGCATAAGCCATGGATTTTACACTTTCGGTATTGTGTATATTTTTATGCATTTATCTACTACTAAAACCTAAAATTACATGACAGAGTTAGAACTAGAAAAGCAATTAACTCTGTATCTTTTTTCATAACTTATGTTCACTGCCTACAGCTTGCCCTTCCTCATCCCCCAATGCGTAGCTCTCTTCTTCTCTTTTCTACATGTTATATGCACCCACATGAATATTTGCTTTATATATACATATAGTATTGAGTAGGTTCTGCATATGGAGCTCCTTTTCTGAGATTGTGCAACCTTGTTTAATATCTATTCTAAGTATTTTCTTTTTTGCTGAAAATTTTGTAATTTCATTTTAAAGAGAGATGAATAGTATTCTATTTTATTTTTATAACAACTTTCTTGAGTTTTTTCATTTATGATGAACAACTAAGTTGATTATTCTTTGCCACCATGAGCAAAGAGTAGTAAACATGGAGTACAGATGTTGCTACAGAAGGATATAGCGTTCTCTCAGTATACAGAGGATCACATGGTAGTTCTACTGTTAAGATTTTGAAAAATCTCCAAACGGATTTCCAAAATGATTGTATTAATTTGTACCTTCACCAACAGTGCAGGCATATCTGTAGAAACTGTCTTTTAAACAATCACATACCAGGTATTATTCTGAAAACTTCAGATTTATTAACATATAGATATCTATATGTATACCTATATATTGAAAATTTCAAGCATGAGTATGGTGTTTACATCATTTCTACCCTACTCCCTAACTCCTTCTACACTCTTTCATTCTTTCTCAGATCCATGATTTCTTCTTCTAATTATTGTCACTCAGACACATGGACAGACAACCAATAGTTGTAATTAAATAATAAATGACAACAAAAAAATAAACACCTTTCCCCTACGTACTTTAAAAAGTAGGGATAGGAGGGACTTATTTTGACTCACAGTTACAGGAATGCAGTCCATCACGAGAAGAGCATGTGGTGGGAGTGACTGGTCCACAGTGCCCCAACTAAAAGCAGAGAACAGGAAAAGCAGTTATCCCACTGGGACTCCAGCCCACACGATGGTGCTAGCCATGCTGAGAATGGCTATGATGGTACATAGTGGTTGCAAACTTGAGTGGATCTAGGATCAGTTAAGAGAAGTATCTCTGGGTGGTTCTGTGTGAGAATTTCCTAGAACTACCTAAGGAGGAAAGTCATTTCCTGTAGAAGTCCACATTTAAGGCTGTCTGAAGGAAAACCAGGACTGCTTTTTGCATACTCACCTTCAGTGTGTTCTACTCTGGTGCTGTTTCTGTTATGCAATAATGGAACCCAGCTTCTTTGCTTTCCAATGTGGACTGAGGACCAATTCTCTAGGAATACTCTAGACTTTCAGAGCCAGATTGAGACTGCTGACGATCCCAGCCTCATGGACTGACCAGCTATTTGTTCTCCAATATACAGACAGCCATTGTTGGACTGTATCATGTAAGACAATCTGATAAATTCTCTCTATAATGCATACACTAATTCTGTTACTCTAAAGAACATTGACTAATATAATGTGCCTTCCCCCTTTCAGTTAAACTTCTATGGAAATACTTCAAATATATACCCAAAAGTGTGTTCCATTAAGGCCTTAGATGTTTGCCAATTCACTCAAGTTAACCATAAGTTAACTGCATACACCAAGCATTCTAGGACACCAGAGTGACAGGTGTGAGCAACCAGCCACTTCACAGCCTAAAGAAGCTTTTCAGGCATCCTTATGCGTCTGGGAAAAAATTGGTGTAAGGATTAAAGTTCTGACTGGGGCTAGAGAACAGTAAGTCAGCACCGAAAGCCAAGAATAGAGCTTCCGCTTCCAACAGTAGGGTGATATCCCTCAGATTGCCCAAGAGGAGCAGAGAACTGGTTTTCTAGGTGCCTCCTTTAACAAGGGGCAGGAACAACCAGAAGAGCAAAAACCATCACAGCCCATAGGCAGAAAATGGTGGCTCTCAGCCCAGGGGAGCCGACTTGCTTCATCAGCACCAAATAGCTGACCTTTGCCAGGCTGCAAAGGAAATGGATTCATTTCTGGAGGCTTTGCTGGGAAATCTACAGGCAATTTATGCTTTCCTTCCTACCAGAAAACCTTCTCAGTGGTTAGAGGAGACCCATAAGGGAAAGATAGGGTATCAAATGATGTTGTCCAAAAAAGCAGGAAAAGGAGAGAAAGAAATTGAGATGGAAGTGAAGAAAGAACAGATAGAATAAAGGCAAGTGTTACCACTGGATGCAAAGGAGTCCATGGAGAGATCCAACCAAAGACTAGCCAGGACTCAGTTCTCCACAATCTTTCATCTTCTTCACATGGACCAGTTGTGAGTCTTTGTGTTACCTAAAATCTACTGCAAAGGAAGATTCTGGAACGAAGGCAGAGAGATGTATTAACTACGGAGATGACACTGTCATCAGGTGTCACCTTAATACTACGTCTATTTAACAGAATAATAATGGATTCTCCCCTTAGGGCCACACATTCTTGGTCCCTTTACTAGGGCCACATTTGGCTTCCATCTCATGGAACATGCTGCAAATCCTATTAGAAAGTTATTAATTGCTCCATGATGTTGTCACTGTTATACCAGTGGGCACTTTTTTTTTTTTTTTTGAGACAGGATTTCTCTGTGTAGCCCTGGTTGTCCTGAAACTCACCCTGTAGATCAGGGTGGTGTAACTAGGAGATCTTCTTGCTTCTGCCTCCCAAGTGCTGGGATTAAAGGCACTGACCATCACTGAACTGCTTAGTGAGCATATTTTACCAGGACAATTATTAGTTCATAGGCTAGTCTAGGATTTTATTTTTTGTGTGAAATTTTCTTTGCTTTTAATAATTGTTATTATATCATAAAAATTTTGAAGTTTGCACTGAAGTAGCATAAGAAGTTTATATTTACATTTTGAATCTACTAAAAGCTATAACAACACAATTTGATTATTTTATTTCATTTAAAATGTGTGATATAATTCATACCACAAGGACATTTGCTCAACTATGTTCATAGCATCATTATTTGTAATAGCTAGAACCTAGAAACAACCTAAATGCCTCTCAAATGAAGAATGGATTTTAAAAGTGGTACATTGGCACCTTGGATCCCACTCCCTCCAGAGGAACACCTGACCCAGTCTTGATGCTGGGGTGAGGAAAGTGGATCTGCCAAGAGTGGATGCTGAACTAAGTCACATTGGGACCTTGGGACTTCCTGCCATTGCTGGGGAGGAGATAAAGAGATGTGGAGAAGAGAGAGTGACTGGAAGGGGCAGGAGGGGGAAGGGAGCTTGAACAAGGAAATACATGGATAAAAAAATATGACTTTATTCAAAATAAGTAAATAAATAAATAAATAAAATGTAAAAAAAGGAAATAGCAACCCTAAGTTTATCCTATATCATGTTTGACAAAGTATATATTGAAGGAATCCTGGAACATCAGACATCCTTGAGGCATAATGACAATGCAAAACAATTTTTTCTTCTCAATCTTTCCTTGGCTCTCATAACAAATGTTATAAAGCATGAATAATATATGTGCATTGTAAAAGCCTATATGCCATGAATGACATGGGAAGCTTTTACTATGTTTTTATTCATCTATGGTTTTATGCTCCCTACAATGAATGTGTATTACTTATACAATAAATAAGTTATTAAAATAAAACATAAAAAATAAAAGTGGTACATTTACTCAGCAGTAAAAATAAAAGAAATGCCAGTTTGAAACTTTCAGGCAAATGGAAGGAAATAGAAAAAAGATCATCCTGAGTGAGGTAATCGAGAGATAGAAAGACAAACATAGTATGTACTATAGATATTAGACATTATGCAATTACAACTGGGCTACGATCTATAACCCCAGAGAATCTAGGTAAAAAGGACTCTAAGAGAGACATCCATGAATGCTCCTGAGGGGGAATAAGGAAGATCTTCTGAGTAAACTGAGAGCATGGAGTGGGGGTAAGGGGTGGTGAGAAGAGGCCATGAGAGAACAGGATGGTTGAGTTGGGAGAAAGACAGAGAGAGAACAATAAAATAGATATCTTGACAGAGGAAGCCATTTTGGGTTAGGGAGAAGCCTGGTGCCTAGGAAATTCCCAGGAATCCACAATGATGTTTCCAGCCAACATGCCAACCCATAGTGGAGAGGGTGGCTGAACTGGTCTTCCTTTGAAATCAAATTGATGACCATCTCATGAAATCAAATTGGTGACCACCTCAATTGTTATTCTGGAACCTTCATCCAGCAATAGATGGAAGCAGATGCAGAGATCCACAGCTAAGTACTGGGTTGAGCTTCCAGTTCATTGTAAGAGAGGGTGGAGTGATTATATGAGCAAAGGGGTCAAGATCATGATGGAGAAACCCTTAGAGACAGTTGGCCTGAGCTACTGGGAGCTCACTGACTTTGCACTAACAACTGGGGAACCTGCATGGGACTAAACACATTCTTGGTCCCTTTACTAGGGCCACATTTGGCTTCCATCTCATGGAACATGCTGCAAATCCTATTAGAAAGTTATTAATTGCTCTTATTAATTAAGTGCCTGTGAATGTGGATGACAGTTGTGTGGCTTTGGTAGTTTGTGGGGCCTGTGGTAGTGGGACTAGATTTAGCCCGAGTGCATGAACTGGCTTTTTGCTACCCATTCCATATAGAGGGATACTCTGCTCAACCTTGATACAAGGTGTGGGGAGAGGGTTGGTTCTGTTTCAACTTAATATGCCAGACATTGTTGAATCCCCGTGTGGGGTGAGAGGGAGCTGTGGGGTGAGTGAGAGGAGGGGAGGGAAGGGAAACCGTGGTTGGCATGTAAAAACAAAATGTTTAAATAAAAAAAGACTTCAAAGAAAAAATATGTTATATACTTAATATTGGATGTTTCTTTTTTTCCTCATAGACTATGTGTTTTATATTCTGTATAATACAAATGAAATACTGTACTGGGTTTTGGAAACTAATAGACTCATAGCACTTGAAGAATATTGCATCAATGGAGAATATCTCTGCGATCACTGACTACCTTCTCACTATATAAAAATGCACCCATGCTTAAGTCGGGAGATTTGAATAATGCCTCCATTTAAAACTAGTCTTATAGGCAAAATGCTGAAAAATGGAAAGGATTTTAGGTAAAGAAAATAAGACTATTTTCATAGGCTTCAGGTCATAAATGCAAATCAGTCTTTCGGGCATAGTCAGAATGTCTGTCACCAGACATGCTTTTCTACATGGAAGTTCTATATAAGGAGAGCAGGATGCTTAAAGCCAAAGCCCATTTTCAAGCTACTTTTCACAACGGTACAGTCATCATTTCTCATCTTGAACCAGTCATTCACATCTTTAAGAATGAGGGATATTCTGTTGTACTTTTCTGAAGGCAGTGGAAATGAATAGGTTCAAATTCTAGATCCTGAATTTCTCAAGTTCCATAATAATGCTCCTGACATTTTTACATTTTCATCTTGTTAAAGCATGCAGCCAAGCAGTACATCAAGATGTGATTGGTGAAATGAAGTGCCAGTTATCACAATTTCTTTTTACAATGTGGTAACGCTAAAAAAGGAAACGGAGTCAAACACACAGACACACAGACACAGACACAGACACAGACACAGACACAGACACACACACACACACACACACACACACGCCTCACAGAGGGCAGATTTAAGCTTTTCAGTCTTTCATACTTTAGTTAAAATGAATAATGAAATAATTTTGTGAAGGAGAAACAGAATCACAAACATTTTGTTTCATTAACAAGTAAATTTGATATAAATAATATCATAAACTACAATTTTGATGGGGATCAAAGGACACACAAGAACATAAAATATCCAATATATAGTCTTTAAAATAAGTTACCACAAGAGAAAAAGAAACAGCAATGTAGTGATTAAAAGAGGTCAAAGAGTAGCATACTCTGTCTAGAACTTCTCTGTCGGTAGCTTCTTCTTATTTCCTTGTAATACCAGATGACACTGACCTAGAGACAAGTGTCACAATTAGCTAGGTATAGTTTTAGACTTAAAGACATTTTTGAAAGCATCCAGTACAACAACTTTTAGAAAAGAGAAAAAATGTCCCTGAAATATTAGAAAGTTCCATTGCTGTCTCAAAGGAAGGGTCACACAGTAGCAAGGGAGTAGCAAACAGATTGGCAGTGACAAGAAGAAATATGGGTACATTTCCTCCAGACAAAGCTTGTGTTCTTTGACACATACATTGCTACTTTTTAGCAGAGATCTGAAAAGGCAGTTGATGGGGTAGATGTTATCCCTCGATTATAAAGATTCTCAGATATGTTTGCTTTCAATAAAGAGCTGCCATTTGATTTACTAATTTTTGTAAAAACTGATGCTGTATATAGCTTTCCAATTTATGGGCTCATGAAACGTTTTATATGACTGCCTCTAGAGAATAAAATCTTTCTATAACCAGGTGCTGTGAGATAATATTCTTGTACCCTGTAAAGATTTGTCACTTGTATTGGTTTAATAAAATGTTGTTTGTCCAGTAGCCAAGCAGAAAATATAGGCAGAGAAGCCAGACTAGGAATGTAGTGGGATTATGTTGGCATGTTGTTAATATTTGTCACTTCTACTGGTTTAATAAAAACCTGTTTGGGCAGAGGCAGACAGGAAGTGTGGGCAGGGCTACCAGACTAAGAAAACTCTGGGAATAGGAAAAACAGTGCAGAGACACCACAGAGATGCCAGGAGATGCAGAGGAAAGAAGTTGAAATGCTGCTGAGAAATGGTACTGAGCCACATGGCTAAACAAGATAAGAATCATAGATTAGTTTAAGAGTAAGATGTTAGCAAGTTATATGCCTGGTTCCTAGGCTGATCAGTGTGAAATTAATGTAAGCATCTGTGTGATACTTTGGGACTGCCAGACTGCTGGACTACCAGATTGCTTGTCAAACCTCTGGTCTAGGCCCAAAAGTCTGGGCCAGAAACCTTTTACAACATAGGAAAATGCTAGGAAAAGAAAAGACAGAGACATAGTCACTAGCCAGATGCAGAGGAAACAATGTAAGAATCCTGGACTGAGAAAGACTGTTACCAAGCCATATAGCTAAACATAGGTAAGAATTATGGGTTAATTTAAGCAAAGAGCACATTAGTAATATGCTTGAGCTACTGGCCCAACATTTACTATAATATTAAGTCTTAGAGTCAATTATTTGGGATGCAGCTCCTGGGTATTTGGGAACTAGTAGGCAGGAGAAAAACATCCCAGTACAACCAGGCATTAGTTAACTACACAATAAAATACCAAATTCACAACATGAATGCAGCAAAATTAAAAAAAAATACTTAGATTTACTGAGTCAATATGTGGCTCACTTTAACTCACAAAACCCTTAAATTTCTGAGATTGTCACCATTTTGTACACAGACACACAGACACACAGACACACACACACACACACACACACACACACACACACACACCCTGACTAGTTGGGAGGGCTGAGAAAGACAGTAGACAGAAACTGCTCAGGCAAGGACAGTAGAATGGCTCAGCTGGTTAAGGTACTTGTTCCAAGCCTAAAGTTCTGTTACACTGACTGGGAATCAGAGCTCTGGAGTCTCCTGTAGTCTTCTGTCTCATTGATTAGCCTAAGAACAAAGACTCTTCTTTATTACAAAATGGCAAAGTGCAGTTACTTTGTTAATCTCTAGCAATACTGCCCATAAAACAGTAAGGTATTCAACATGACTTGACTAGCTATTTCAAGTGTCTATTGTTTGAATGTCTGAGCATAATATATGCAATGTTAAAGGCAGATAAAAAATCTGATGCCTCATTTTCTGTGCAGTGGACACATGAAACATCTTTTGTCATAACTCCTGAAGTTGAAATGGATATTTGTTCTTCAACCATATAAGAGTCAACAAACTCATTTCCCATGGAACTGTTAACATTTATTATATATAATATTATTATGAAAATAAAAAGCCCATATAGTACACTAAATTGTTCATACTTTAAGGAAGTCCCTTCCTCCCCAATAAAAACAAATGAGAAAGAGTTATGACATTAATGTTTAAGCAAATGCTGTGGATATAAAGAAACCTCACAATGAGGTTTTCCCCCCTTTTACCAAGATAGCGAAGGACTACTTTTGATGTAGTGCATCTTATTGATTGAACTGTATCTTCCTAAAAAGTAGAGGTTGGATTTCTAATCAAGGGAAACTGGTTTTCAATTTAAGTAATGTGTTTTGTCAAATGAATAGCTCCTTTCAATTTATCCAGTAAGCTGTTTAGAGATCCTTCTGTGTGTGAGCTGGTAGATGTTCCTCAAATTGTTGCATGCAACTTTTTGGAAAAATCTGTCTGCTTGTGGATGAGCTGAAAACAGAAACGAATGCCTTAAGAAGACCAGAAAGCGCCATCTCCCTAGTCCACTAGACAGCTCATCCTAAAGCACAAAACATACTTGACTCCATGTTTTTCCCATCTGCAACATTGTATAAACACACTTTAAAAATATTTGTGTACTCCACATGCGCTTTCCCACCTTCCTGCTGTTCTTCAGCCATCTCCAGTCTTGTCTCCTGCTGTTCTACTGAGACTATTCTTGGTGTTGGGAAGGTGGTTCAATGGTTAAGAGCACATCCTGTCTACCTGTAGGGCACCATATGAAAGCCCAACACTCACTTGCACACCATCATCTTGAGAGAGCATCGAATCCTAACCACTAGACCACCAGGGAGCTTCCATCATCTTGAATATTATAATAAGCCAATGTGTTCTCTGTGTCAAGGCATTTTTACCCCTTCTTTTTGCCTAAAAGGTTAAAATAAACTGGTTCACAGTATGGAGAGAACAGGAAGCCATGATGATATTGGTTGGGGTCACTTGTTAAGCTCTCCTTCTTTCAGAGGACTTGGAGTACTTTCTAGAGAGGTCATGTGGGGCTCAGTTTCTTACTCATGTGTGTTTGTGAGCTGGATTTCTAGCTGGTAGATAGACTCATGCTGTTTAAGAATCACCACAAAGGTGATTTGGGGTGGATGACTATTTCTTGGCCAGAGACTGTTGTCAAAGTTACTTCTGCTTGTCCTAAGTTCCTTTTAATTTTGATGTGATTTTCAGGTAAATTGATTTGGATTCTTACAGGTGAAAAAGGTATACCAGAAGCCACTTTGAGTGAAAAATAACTAGTAGAAGTGAACAGTGTAACCAGTGTTCTTGATCTCTCCTGTGTTTTACAAACACTAATATGGCTTTTGAACATGCGCTTTCAGGTGCCACAGGTTTAACTTCCAGTCTTCTTGTGAGATCACATTCTTCCAACTTTAGTGATTGCTATGCCAATTCCAAGAGCCCCCCCATGCTTTCTGTATAATTTGTGTGTGTATGTATTTAATTTAATCTCAATTATATGTGTGTGTTTAATTTAGTCTCAATTATATCTGGGATGTCAAAGATTTTATATCTTAGTTCTTAGCTTTCTATTTGTACTAAAACAAATGAATAAACAATCAAGTGAAAACTGTCTATATAGGTAATGCAAAGTTGATGATGAATCACCACTAAGTTCTAGTTTAGGAAAATAGTTATATGTCATCCTTAAACTTGCCCTTACTTAGACAATATCCTGATATAATTTTTATCATTTAAAAATTTTCAATAACAAATTTTATTTGATTTTACTGCAGCAACTCAATGAGGGACAAGGCAGGAGAACGTTGTTCTCCGTGGAGCTGAGGCTACCTGAGAACTACAGTTGCAGCTTCTTTATTATCTGATTCAAAACAAGTCACTACTTACTTACACCATGACTCTCCTTTTCAAAAGAAATTTGTTTATTTCTGGGATTATAATACAATTACATCGTTTGTTCCTTCCCTTTCCTTCCTTCAAACCTTCCTATATACCTCACCTTATTCTCTTTCAACTTCATGACCTTTTTCCCCATTAATTGTTTAAAACATGCACATGTATCACTCACATACAAACACACACACTCCTAAATATATAAAATAGCTTGTTTACTCAGTACAATGTTATCTATATGTGTGTTTTCAGCTGACCATCTGGGATGGGATAACCAATTGGTGTGCTCTTCCCTGGGGAAGACTATTTCCCTGATCTCAACATTCTTCAGTTGCCTGCGGTTCTTTATGTTTTATTTAAGCTAAGATTAAAAGAAATTTGTATTTCCTGAGCCTGAAGCAATGGAAGGCATAAAAAATGTTTTTGGAAGCATGTAGCTGGTTTTCAATTAAGATCTTGCCTTGTACACTAGAGAAGATGAAAATTCACCTGTCAATAAAAAGGAATGTGGTTTACCAAGTTGTTTCTATCTCTTTACAATCTTGTTTTGACTGTACTTACTGCTCCAGTTTTGCAGTTATGAATACCTGTTTATGGAAAGGGATGGTCAGTTTTGTTTAGCATGAGTCCTTTGTCTACATCACTACTCACAGAGACTGCCTATTTTCAATCTTTATAAATGTTGGCATATTTGATATGCCACTCATGTACAGATAAAACTTAATTTCATATTCAACAATTACTTTATTCCATACCTTAATGTATAAGTAATATATAAATTGTTATCTAAAAATAAAATTTGAAAGTTGTTTTTAAGTAGAATTATGGATGACTGAATATCTATTATTGCCTGATGAACAACTATACCTCTTTGCTACTCAGGAAACACAGTTCGGTTGGAATCTATGGTAACAGAACAAACTTGTGTGAGCTACATGAGGATTGACTTGAAGATCCCCTTTGACCTCATTAGCATGATGATATAGTCAGCTAAGGTCATTAGAGGCAACACTCATGAAAACCCTCACTGGAAAGCTGATTTCTAAGGCAAGTTGATAGATCTGATCTGCCATTCAACTTTATATATTGAAGATTTCAAAGAGAGTTGCAAAATTATCAGAGAATGAATTATGCAGCAGAATTTTTATTTCTGTCTGTTTGACTCTGTTTTCTAACTAGCATTCAGTGGTAGGAAAACCTCATGAAGCAGAGCAAAATCATCATGCTACTATTACCAGATACAGCCAGACACAGTGACACTGTGGCTGAGAGCAAAGTCACTCTGTAAGTGTCGTTGAAGCTATGTTAATCCTATCTGCACCAGGAACATAAAGAAAAATGGCTTTCAGAACACAGTAAAGGCCTGTTGTAAATGGAGGAGGCACAAGTAACCCACAGGGGCACATTCAATTTCTAAACATTGCCACAATATCATCACAGAATAGAAATAAATAACAAGCTGAGCTGTTGGTTGTGCTGTAACAAGACACTCTAGCCATTGTTTGCCACAGATATGTCACTTGGGTGGGGAGGCTGTTAAGTGAGAAGGTTAGGGTTTGCATTGCCAAAGCAGCAGGCTATGAAGCCATGGAGGCAGTCCTCACTCAGGGTCAGATCCAAGTGTACAAATATTTGTCTGCAAGCTCACGGAACAGCGTACATACACAACAAAGAATGGTTTCTGAAGTGTGTGAGCCACATCTGTAGAATGATTTTCTCTCTTTAAACTAAAGAGGAAACAGGTTTTTTTTTATTTTCCTCCCTCTCTCTGGTATTTCTCTCTCTCTCACACTCTTTTTTCCTTAAAGATGTTGTTTACCTCTCTTTTCCACAAATAATTTTGTTGTCTAGTTCTTTCCCTAACTTCTTAAAGCATTGAATTCTCTTGGTTAGCATTCCAGAGTTTGTATACAGATACACTTTAGATCCCAGAGGGTCTCTTTCTAGTTTATACTGGTCTTTTGGTAAGAGTGCCTTTTTCTATCCTCGCTGTATCGCCTATGGAATAATATAGGTGTGTGACTTAAATCACAAACATTTGTCTTGTTGCGAAGTCCCAAGCAAAGCACCTGAGATTCCACATGTGGTGATGGGGCCAGGACTACTTCCTTGCGCCTGGATGGCTGTAATGAGTGTGTGTACATCATGGAGGGGGTTGCAGAGGGCTCTGGAATCTGTTTTATTAAGGCAATTAATCTCATTCATGAAGGCTCTTGCCTTATGATCACCTTCCCAAAGCTCAGTCTAGATACCATCTGCTTATAAAAGACTTTTTTTCTACAAAGAATAAGCCAGGGGGTGGAGATAATGAAGAGAGAGACACCCAGGCACCCTCCCACACACACACATAGACACAGACACTGGGTTACATACACACACACACACACATACACACAGACACTCAGACACATAGACACACATACAAACATATAAACACATAGACAAACAAGTGCACACACAGACACTCGGACACACAGAGAGACAGACACACAGTTACACACAGATACAGACATATATGCACATGCGTGTACACACACACACACACACACACACACACACACAAACACACACACACACAACCAGAAAGGAAACTCACAACAATCCAAAGGAGCAATTGCACTAGAGTCTAGGGTCTAGAACCTGTAGGTAGTGATGGGAACATGGAGAGTTAGTGACAGGAACATGGAAGGTTAGTGACAGAGCATGGAGGGTTAGTGACAGGAACATGGAGAGTTAGTGATAGCATGGAGGACCAGGAAGAGTGGAAACAGCTATGTCATCAAATTACTTACTTCAGTATGGGCCTTGACTCATGAAAGCTGCAACTCTGGAGCTCTTTGTAGAACTTGTAGGCAGCATGAGACATCCTAAAATCTCTCAGTAGCTCAGTTGGTCAGTTTCCTCCTTCAACTGCTGGTTTCTGCTTCTCTAACCACAGGAGAGGGCCCTTACCAATTTTAGTTTCAGACTTCCCCAGATGCGTGAGGTTTGCTTACCCTTTGAGTCTCCTGAGCCTCTCTTCATGAAGGAAATTTTTTAGTTGGGAATACAGTTCCCTCTAACACCATCACATCGAGTGCTAGGTCCTAATGTATACAGATGGGGTTGGGCAGACACAACATTCATTCTATAACAGCACCATTCAGCATGATTCAAGGAACAACAGCCAACATCTTCTGCTTCTACCCCTGTTTTCCTAACGTTAATGATGCATTCTTCAGTTCTGACTACTGACCAGCTCTGCAGGCAATGCACCATGTTAGCTAATAAAGACAAAATATGAGAGAAAAGTTAAGTCTGGTGTGTTTCATGGCATTGGCATCTGATTCACAATGAAGCATAGAGTGGTCTGTCTTTCTTTGGACTTTTAGACTCCCTGTCTAAGGCAAATCTCCCTGGAAGTAAATACCAAGGCTTTAGCTATTTGGGCTATCTAAAGGAAGGGAATTTGACTTCAAACTGAGAGGAAGACTCTAGAAACAGTTTTGGGTGAGGCATTTGTGAGTCTGGACACTGGATAAGAGGAGATGATGCTATTTTGCTGACAAGGAAGCCAGAATCTTTACTTATCTGCCTTTTGTTTTGCAGTTGTTTAGCCTCCATGTGTGATTTATTTGGGAGCTGGGGGGTGGGCCCCCAAAGAGCTAAGATAAAAAACAAACAAACAAAAAAAACCAACAACACTTTGTCATTCCACCATGGGGCTAGAGTCAAAGAAAATCCAGCAACAGGAGGCGAGGAAAAATCACAAAGAATCCCAGGCCAGCTTTTTTTTTTTTTTTTTCCTTCTTTATTTTGTATTTATCAAGAAAAACAGTAAAATGAATTTAAAATACTGATAAGCTAACAATAACTATAAAGAAGATAAAAATCATAAGCATGACTTATCAAGGGTGATAATGCAAATAAGATTGCTATACATATATTTACTTTGTGTTCAGCTTTGCCTCTGAACTTTTTTTTTCCATCCCTGTATATCCTTATTCAAGGTCCCTTCCCCCTCATGCCACATCAGGTCATTTTTTTCTTTTCCACAACTCCCCATCTCCTCCCTGGGCAGGCAGCAGACAGTCCTATGGTCCCACTGACCCACTGACCCAATGACCCAATAATGCTTAGTTCAGTCTCCACTCCTGACAAATCCAGTTTTGTTCATCCTCCCTCAAGAGTGAGTCAGGTGTTCCTATAGTTGGAGTGGGATCCGAAGGGTCAGTCCAGGGTGTTTCTGATCCCAAGCTGTTCAGTGGTTGTGGTTTGCAGCTTGGGCATGCTTGGCTTTTTTTCTTGTTTGTTTGTTTAGAGACCACTAATGAGTGAGTACATCCCCTGCTTATCTTTCTGAGTTTGTGATACCT
>PVIH01008915.1:0-86793 GCA_004025045.1 Sigmodon hispidus | reverse complement strand
AGGTTGTAGTTTTCCCTCTAATACTCTCTGTAGTGCTGGATTGGTAGATAGATATTCTTTCAGTCTGACTTTGTCCTGAAATACCTTGTTTACTCCATCTATGGTGACTGATAATTTTGCAGGGTATAGTATTCTAGTTTGGCATCCATGCTGTTTTAGCGTCTGTATAACTTCTGACCAAGCCCTTCTAGCTTTCATCGTTTCCATTGAATAGTCAGGCGTTATTCTAATGGGTCTGCCTTTATGTGTGAGGTGGCCCTTTTCTTTTGCAGCTCTTAAAATTTTTTCTTTGTTCTGTATGTTTTGTGTCTTGATTATAATGTGGCGCACTGACTTTTTTTTGGGATCATATCTATTTGGTGTTCTGTAAGCTTCTTGTATCTTTATAGGCATTTCCTTCTTCAGGTTAGGAAAGTTTTCTTCTGTGATTTTATTGAAAACATTATCTGTGCCTTGGAGCTGGTATTCTTCTCCTTCTTCTATTCCTATTATTCTCAAATTAGGTCTTTTCATGATGTCCCAGATTTCCTGAACATTTTGAGTTATGGCTTTTTTAGTTTTACTATTTTCTTTGACTGATATCTCTATTTGAGCTACTGAGTCTTCCACTTCAGAGATTCTATCTTCCATCTCTTGAACTCTGTTCATTATGCTTGTATCTGTAGTTCCAGCTTTTTTCTTCAGGTTTTCTATTTCCATTTTTGCCTCATTTTGCGCCTTTTTTATTGCTTCTATTTCAGCTTTTATTTCAGCTTTTATTTCAGCTTTTATTTCAGCTTTTAGTTCTTGGCATGTTTCTTTCATAGATTTGTTCATCTCTTCCTTTTTTTGTTTGTATTTTCTTCTATTTCTTTAAAGCTTTTTTTCATATCTTCTTTGAGAGCTTTGATGAACATCAAAAAGTAATTTTTGGTGTTGCTTCCTTCTGTTTCCTCTTCATTGCTCAGTTTAGGCCTTGTATTTGTAGGATCGCCACTCTCTTCTGGAGTTACCATGTTGTCCTTTGTAGTATTATGTAATTTTTTGCACTGACGTTTGCCCATGGCTTCAGTGGTTCACGATTAGATAGGTCCTGGTCAGTTGTGGCACTCAGGTTTGTATGCCTCCTGTCACCTTTCTGGTCAGGGCCTGATTCTGTCTTTCAGAGACCCCTGCATTTGTTGATTTGTTCAGTTCGAGGTCGTGGTGGGAGCCATGCAAATTCCCTCAGCAGGAGCTGTGGATGTGGTCAGGGACAGAGTTTACCTGCCCCTGCTCCAGAAAGCCCTGGGATTCTGCAGCCAGCACTGGGTCCCGGAAGTGGAACCAGAAGCAATGGGAGCTCATCTCTCCCTCCCAGGCGCTGAGGTCTCTTGCCCCCTCCTGACCTCTGGGCAGGGACTGAATCTGCCCTTCAGAGACCTCTGTAGTTGGTTCGCTCAGTTTGAGGTCATGGCATGGCGGGGTTTCCCTCAGCAGGAGCTGTGGATGTGGTCAGGGACAGAGTTTACCTGCCCCTGTTCCAGAGAGCGCTGGGATTCTGCAGCCAGCACTGGGTCCCAGAAGTGTAGATTTTTTTCTTAATGTTGTCTGGTTTTTGGTTGAGTTTTGTATGCTTTGGGCTTTGGGGTTATCTTTGTTATATTTGAGGTTTTGTTATTTATTTATTCTTTCTTTGGTTGTTATTGCTGTTTTAATATTTTGTTAAGGTTATTCACTGTATATATTACTGCTCCCTTTATTGAGTGAAATGACTACTTTTATTAATAAAAATTATTTCTAACTCTTCATTCTTAAAACTAATTTTTTTTGGTCAGAAGCCACAGAATCTCCTGTAACACCAGAACTATTTTGTACCCAGCTTGGGCTACATATTAAGATTTTACATAACTAGGGCTACAAAGGGCTTTGGATGTATATGGAGTTTTTCACTTGGTAGATACTCATATTATGATGGGAAAAGTATTCATACTGTATCCTTGTGATCATATATTTAGCTATCTATGAAATATGTTTCTAAGTATACACATTTCATAAAATGATCATGTACACCAGGTGAATGAGAAACAAGAATATTGCTGTAGAGCCTCTCAGACAATCAAAAAAATTCCTATAGGAGTATGGAAGAAATCCAAGGCATGCTTGCCACTTGGGACCATGATGATATGCCTGCTGGTCTGCTGCTAAGGGTCATGTCCTGTCCAGGGCCCTGATATGTCTATGAGGTCTGATTGACTGATCTTTGACTCTTGTTATCACTGAGTGCCTTGCAGTCACCTGCAGTTCAGCCACCACCTATGACTATGTTGATATGAAATTGATATAATACTGCTTGGGGCATGTGTGCCTTAATGGCTGTTATGCCACTCAGAAACATAGTGACATCTATGCCAAGGCTGTAGCTGAGGGTCATGTCTAGGTTAATGGCCCTGTTGTAGCTAGAATCTGTGTTGATATTGAGGTTCCTAGTTACATTAAAAGTAATGAAAAGCCTGTTAGCTGAGTGTCCATCTGGAGCCATGCTCCTGCTGGTCCATTCTGATCTCTCCTGCACTGGCACCCAGGACCACAGTAATATCCATGCCCAGGCTACAAGCTAGAATCATGTGTGTGTGTCCTTATTCTAATTACATTTGGGATTTGTGTTGATGTTCATTGCCTGTGTTGCTACCAAAGACTACATCAAAGTAAGTAGGTAGGGGTCTGGGCTACCACCTAGGACTATGTTAGTGTCCCAAGGCTGTCCTTCTCCTGGGATCATGGGCTTGACCCAGCTATGCCTCACTGCAGGTGCTTCCTTAGTCCCCACATCACTGGGAAGGAACCCATGCCATGTTTCTTCAAAACCTATGCTAATCAGGGGCCATGGTGTCCTCTGGACCAAAGCTATTGCAATGTCTGTATAACAGACATTGCCATAGCCTCATTCTGTATTGATGTCTGTTGCTCCTGATACCACTGAAAAAAGTCTAGAAATGCAAAGAGTTAATCCTGCCCTTCACAGGCTGCAGCACTAGGGAGGACATGTTCTCACCAACTGCAGGACTTGGATCATGGGTTCAGAACATGTACTGAGCAGTACAGTAGAACTGACCCTGTTGGTGGTGGTGCAGGTGAGCTGGTCCTGAGGGGGTGAAAGCAGAAGGGCTGACTCTACTCCCCTCTTCTACCTTTTGTTGGGAAGGGTGAGGGAAATATGTCTGCTCCACATGAGCACATGCCACCTGCAGTTGGTAGGAGATTTGGTTTCAGGGGACTGAGAACAGGAGAGCCATGCCTGCCTGTCACCAACTGCAGCAATGGGGAGAGTGGGACAGGCTTCTCTCCTGGGCCAGACAGTAGAGCTGACCCTTTGATGTCTTAGTGTGAATGAGCCAGATTAGAAGGCATGAGAGCAGGAGAATTGGCCTTTCTCCTTTCTGCCTGCTACACTGAGTGAGCAATCTGAGGCAGTGCTGAAGTGCTTGGCTGGTTGGCCAAGATGAAGGAAAGCTGACAGACTGACCAACCCAGCTACCACCTCAGCCAGTATCATCGCTATGAGTTATCCCACTCTAACATCCTCTTTACCTATGAACTGCTGAGGCACGTAAAAGGGCTGGACCTGAGGATCCAAAGCTGTAGGATCTCCATGACACAAGGCATCAAGACTATATCCAAAGGAGTTCCAGTGAAGGTCAATTACTGATAGAGTATTAGAAGCCACCCTGCTGTGGGACTGTGCTTTTGTAAATTGTAAAGATTTGTCACTCCTTTTTTTAAAATAAGATGCTTATTAGTCAAGTAGCTAGACAAGAAATGGAAGCAGGGTAAGCAGACTAGGAGAATTCTGGGAACTGTGAAATCAGTTAGGTTGGAGGTAAGGCTCCGTGATAGAGTACATGGAAGGGCTCCTTCCTTAGAACCAAAAAGAAAACACACTAAATATGTGGAAGGAATTAAATTCCAGCTCCAATTTTCTCTAAATTTATCATGAATGAGTAGTGTTCTGGAGCCTAGAAAACACTTCTGGAATTTCTACCTAATCTTTTGACATCTCTATGACATTGTCCTTCTTGTTACCTGGAGCCTGCCTCAGCAGTTACTTTGCTTCAGATCTCCCTATTCAAATACTATACAAACCAAAGACCTTTTGTCCTTGAAAATTTTCAAAAAAAGCTCTATGACAATTTTGCCAGAGAGGGTGCATCATAGAGCTAGATCAATGACAGTTGGCTGTGATCTATACTTATCTCCTTCCCACATTTCTGGCCATAAGTCTGGGCCCCAATTCTGAACCCCAACACAAGAGCCACTAGCATAGACCTCTAGGTGATTTATTAGGGGTCTCCAAATAAAAATTAAGTGCCATCCAAGCTTGGAGGTTTCCCATAGATATTGGAGCAGAAAATGTCCCCCAAGGAGACTCCTTGGAAACTCCATAGTAACCATTACCATGTGAAGATGCTTGGATAGGGGGATAGGTGAACACAGAGAGACCTATTGTCTGTGATATGGCATAAGGAGGGAAATAAAGGGGTAGACTGAAAGAGAACAGCTTGGAGAGGCAGGAAAGTTTATGATTTCCACTAGTACCAAGACCACATGCTAGAAGAAGCTTAAGGAGTTTGGAAAGAAAGGACAAAACGAGGGTGGCAGTGGAGGTCTCTTGGAAAGGTGCGAGGCTTTATTCTATGTGGTTTCTCTTACATTTGGATTTATTCTACCACAATGTGTAACTATAAACTGATCTTTAAATTGATTGTTTACCATTTCTCATGTTTACTATGTTGTATCCTCAAACCAATCTTACATGGTAGGAATCACCTCTATGGCATGGGTGATGAAACAATGTCTACACCATGATCCACAGTCATGTTGGAGTGGAGAAATCAAACTCAGGCTTCTCAGACACCCGTAGCAAGATTACATTTTATGGCAACTACAATCAATATATAGCACCATCACATGGGACATAACTTTGAACTTACCCTTCTGTGACCATGCTTTTCTTTTAGGAATTCAAGGAAGCTTCTTGAGGACAAGGAGATAGATTAACCTGCAATTTCTGGAATCTATAGCATCCATGACCCCATGCCTTTTGTTTTAACCCTTTGTTTTATCCTCGTTCAGGTTCTGTTCCACAGCTGTGACTCTTGCTTTGAAGCATTAAGCTGGATTTTCCTTCATAGACAGACTACCTGATGTCAAAATTGGGATGAGAGATCCAGACCCAACAAAAAAATCCTGTCTGTCCTTTTGCCTCTGCATCCAGGCCTGGTTGTGAGAGCTAGGCAGACAGTTCAGCTGACCCACCTGTGCTTCTCAGAGAATCTGCACTCAGATGGTGTCAAGTTAAATTCCCAAGAAGGGGAAAGTGAGTATTAGGAGAGAATTAAGCTGAGAAAGTCACTCCACACAGCACTGTCCTGCAAGCATCCAGGAAAATCAATAAAGGTGTATTTCTCAATATTTTGGTCCTTATGACCAGTTCATGAAAGTGTGTCTACAGAGTACTATATTTTAGGGACATCTAAATTCATGACAGCGTGGATACTGTATGGATACTATTTCCATCATAAAGTGTGTTTCTTTGGAGTAAACCATACTATCCCAAGACACTAATCCTGTGTGTCACCCTAGCTGGCTGGGAACTCTTTATGTAACCCAAGATAACTGGAGCTTGCAGAGATCCATGAGTGCCTGTTAGTTCTGGGGTTTTAGGAATGGGTCACCACACCTAAGTTGTGCTTAACACTGAATAGCGACCTAGAACTTTTCTCAGCCCTAAATACATGTCATAACTTTAACTGAGCACTGTATGATGTCCTTTCTACTAGAAAGAATAGTTACAGTTCAGGAATACTTTGTAAATAGTAACACGATTATAGTACCATAGATAGCAGTATATCAATAACACACTTGTTATTGATAATGGGTTGCTGATTGACAATATCATTTTATTGATAGCCATAATACAGTCTTGTCATCTGGGCATGGAAACAAGGTACACTGGATAGCTAGCTCAGTCCTCATGCCCAAAGGACACCTTGAACATGACCAAAAGGCAAGCTACTACATCCTGGCTCTTTGGGAGTCTGTTACAGAATACTCCTGGGAAGGGTCTGGTCTTCTCTGCAACTGAGGCTTCTTCCTGGGTTCATCTTAGAAAGTTATTAACCTATTATTTTTGTATAACTCTTAGCACAGGAAATGGATAAATGTTTCAGAGAATATTGTTCAAAGGTAAAAATCTCTTCTCTATGGGGTATGTTCCTAAATAAAAATGTAATTTAACAGGTATGAGGGTGCCCTCCTTTAAATCTCATCACTTACACAGGCAGATCTCTGTTAGTTCAAGAAAATCCTGCGCAAAACATAGAGAGTTCAGAAGGGGAAAGGGAGACACAGTTCTATGGACAAACTGGGTATCAAACACATTGTTTCTTGAACAGAAGTTCATGTTGACTGGACCAGAATATTTCTCTAAGGTCTATCCCTGGTTGTAGCTGGGAAGCCTGTATGTGAGTAGAAGGCCATAAAAGAATGAGATTCCCAGGTTCAGGGGACTCATTTGGCTCCTTCACCTCTCCCAAGCCTGGCTCCCACGTTATCTGGGAAACTTCAAAGTGATGCTGCTGCCGTATCAGCAAACCAAAACCACTGAACAGCTTGGAGTCTAAAACACTTTGGACAAGCACCTTGGATCCCACTCCCTCCAGAGGAACACCTGACCCAGTGTTGATGTTGGGGTGAGGAAAGCAGATCTGCCAGGAGTGGATGCTGAACAAATCTACATTGGGACCTTGGGACCTCCTGCCCTTGCTGGGGAGGAGATAAAGAGATGTAGAGAAGAGAGAGTGACTGGAAGGGGTGGGGGGGGGAAGGGAGCTTGAACAAGGATATACACAGATGAAAAATATGACTTTATTCATAATAAATAAAAAAACAGACTCAGACTATTCTTATAGGAAATATTGAGAATGTGTATTAAAAAAGTGTCTTTTTGTTACAAAGCCAGAAATGTTTTGGCTTAATTGCATTTGTCCTATTTTTAAATTTGTAATTAATCAATTAATGGATATGTTTGAGCTAATTTTGCTGAGTAGCATTTCTGGATGTTATCAATGTATACCAGGCAAGTCTATTACTTGATGTAATCATTGTTCCTCCCAAGAGTTGGGATTATATGTGCATACTCAGTAAAGTATCGTTCATTTTTCCATTCATTTCTCTCATAATCTATATCTAAGTTAATGATTTTATACTTTAGAAAATATAAAATCTGCTATCAAATGTAGCACTTGCTTACAACTAGACAATTAATGGAGTGGATGTTTTTTATTCTTTACTTGTAAGTTAAAATGATGAGCTTGGACTACTTAAATGTAGAATGCATTTTCAAACCTAAAAAATAAAATTCCTTTTTTTCTCTCATTCTCATCAACACTTGCTATCTTTAATCTTTTGAATAATAGCTTTTCTAATAAGCTATGAGGTGTTTATAGTTTTTATTGAAATTTCCCTAATGCTTAGTGAAGCTGAACATAAATTTTATGGAGTTATGTTTTTAGGGGGGGCTTTTGTGTGTCTTAAAAGAATTTTTTTAAATCCTTTGCCTGCCTTTAAACTGGTAGTTTTATTGTTAAATACTTGAGTTTCTTAATTTAGGTAGGAGTCCCTTACCTAATGTATGATTTACAAATACTTTTTAAACCATAGAATTTATTTTTAGTCTATTAGTTATTATCTCTTGATGCAATCTACAAAGTTCAGGTATGAACATGACAACAGGTGGTGAGGAATAAGGAAATAATAAACAGACAACCACAAGTACAGAAAAGCTAAAGTCAGATGGGCTTTGCTCACAATGATGAAATGGTACCTACTACTGCCCCAGCCTAGAGTCTCAAGGTTCATCATGTAGAGTCCAGAAGGAAGATGCTGGTTAGTCTCCATGGGTGTTTGTAGGCTGTAAGCAACTTGGAGGAAGGAGCTTCAGGTCCTAGTTTTGTACACACTGATCAACAATTTTCACTTAGAACCACAAGGAAAGTTTTATGGTCATTCACTCTGAGCTTTACCCACAGAAAACTTTGCCACTCCAAAGGGGTGTGGGGTCCTTGGCATGGCCACACCAATGTCCCTAATACACATTCACTCAGAACTTTACTTCTTCAGGGCTTTTCTCTGATCCCTACAACTCTGCTGTCCAGAAACTTTTAACTTTTTTTTAACCTTCTATGTCTGTGTATTTTAAGATCAGTGTTTTTGGGTTCCCATATAATAAGTCATTTCTGAAACCAGATTTATGGAGTTCTTCCTCTGTCATCTTTAAAGTGTTAATAAAACTCCAGGCATTGAGAGCTCAAATAGGGTGCTGGTTAGTTGTTTCATTGTTTGTTTTGTCTGTCAATTTGACACGTGGGAAAAGGAATTCTCAACTGAGAAAACACCTCCATCAGACAAGTCTGTGTGACATTATCTTCATTTATTATTGGTGCAGGAGCATCCAGCCTGCCACACCTGGCAAATGACTGTGAGCTGTAGACAGGCTAAGAAAGCCACACAGAGCTAGACAGTAGGCAGGTTTTTCCCCATGACTTCTACATTAGTTCCTGTCTCTAGGTGCCTGCCTTGAGCTCCTATCCTGACTTGTCTTAAAGTTAGACTGTGAGTTGGAGTTTTAAGATGTAGCAACTTCTTAAAAGTTTGGTCATGGGGTTTATTACAATAACAGAGACCCTAAGATAAGTGGTAAATTCCACAAAAACTTTTAGCAAATACTGAGGGGCATTCTGTGAGGTCCACATTACATACAAACACACACACACACACACACATTAAAAGTAAAGAAAATAAAAGATAACACCAATCTAGTAGAAAATACATTCAAATGATAAAGTATTATTCCGTACATGAAAAATTCATAAAAATCAAAATAAAGAAAAAATTTAATATAGATAAGATCTGAAAGTTTTCTTACTAAAGATAATAAACAGATGACAAGTAAGGACATGACAAGATATTCAATATTGTTAGTCATTAGGGGGTGCAAACTAAAGTCCAGTCAGACTCAGCAATATTCTGACAATAGGGTGCTTGTCTGACAACAAGCAATAGGGTGCTTGCTCACTGACAATGCTGACAGCTGAGTTCCAACCCAGAACCCTAAACATACAAATGCTGACTGGGATGAGAAAAATCAAGCCTTACTTGGGAAGATTAATATATGTGGGATGTATTTCTATAAGTTGTGAATGTGCTTTATTGGAATTTGTTAAAAAAGTGGCTGTTTTGACCTATTGCAAGGCAGATTGGAGGCAGGAGATAATCCAAGCAGAGATAAAGGAGAAAAAGGACGGAGTCAAGCAGATAGTGCAGGGTGCCACCTACAAGGCAAGATGCAAGAGAACACAATTAAAGCCACAGAGCCACATGGTAAGACCTAGATTAATAGAAATGGGTTGAGTGAAGTCATAAGAGTTAGTTGTTAATAACCCGGAGCCATAGGCCAAACAGTTTGTAATTAATATAAGTCAGTGTGTGATTGTTTGAGGCTAAGCAGCTGTAGAAAAGTTCAGACCTTGTGGTTAGGCTAGGTCAGAATCTTAGGAGTACAGTGAATGATTACAATCACTCTGAAAAAGATTTTATATTTAAAAAATTAAGCATATGGAACTGGAGAGATGGTTTTGCAATTAAGTGTACAGATTTAAGAAGAATTATCAATAGGATCTTGAATGGCAGACATACACTTACAAATTGTTTAGTAAACCCAGAAAGATAAGCAGGGGATGTACTCACTCATTAGTGGACTCTAAACAAACAAACAAGAAAAAAGCAAAGCATGCCCAAGCTGCAAACCACAACCACTGAACAGCTTGGGATCAGAAACACCTTGGACTGACTCCTTGGATCCCACTCCCTCTAGAGGAACACCTGACTCAGTCTTGAGGTTGGGGGAGAAAACTGGGTCTGCCAGGAGTGGAGACTGAATTAAGCAATATTGGGACAGGGGGACCATGGGACTGCCTGCCACTTGTCCAGGGAGGGGATGGGGAGTTGTGGAGAAGAGAAAATGAACTGATGTGTTGGGAGGGGGAAAGGCCCTTGAATAAGGATATACAAGGATAGAAAGTGTGACTTCTTTGTTCATAATAATAATAAAATAATTGTTTAGTATCCTTACCTATTAGAAGAATGCAAGTTAAAATTACTCTGAGATGCCATCTTACTCCTGTTAGAACAGCTAAGATCAAAGAACACTAATGACAGCTTATGTTGGAGAAGATGTGGAATAAGAGGAACATTCCTCCACTGCTGGTTGAAACCACTCTGGAAATCAATATAGCAGCTTCTCAAAAAATTGGGAATCAATATACCTCAAGAACTATCAATACCACTCTTGGGCATATACTCAAATGATACAACAAAGACACTTGCTTAACTATGTTCATAGGAGCATTATTTGTAATAGCCAGAACATGGAAACAACCTAGATGTCCCTCAACCAAAGAATGATAAAGAAACTGTCATACATCTACACAATTGAGTATTACTCAGTAGGGGAAAAAACAAGGAAACAACAGAAACAAAACCCAATAAATCATAAGATAATGGATGAAATTAGAAAATACCTGAGTGAGGTAACCAAAATCCAGAAAGACAAGCATGGTATGTATTCATCATAAGTAAATATAAATTTAAAGCATAAAATTAAATGTAAAGCAAATAATAACAAGACTGTAATCCTTAGCTAGGTAAGAAGGAGGACCCTAAGAAAAACACATGGAACTCCCTGGAAAGAGAAAATCTATGTATGATAAGTCCTGGGTAAACTGGGGTCAGGTGGGTGGTAGAGAAGACAGAACTGGGACCTGGGAACATGAGGATCAGGATTGAAAGAAAAAATATTAAAGAAAGTATCTTGATAGAAGGAGACATTTTGGGATTAGAGAGAAACCTGGTGTGCCAGGGAAACTCCCAGGAAGCTACAAGAATTAGCCCAGCTAAGACTCCTAGCAATAGTGAAGAGGGTGCGTGAACTGGGCTTTTCTATAATCAGATTGGTGACTGCCCTGATTGGAGTCTTTATCCAGTAATTTATGGAAGCAGATGCAGAGACCCACAGCCAAGCAGTGGACCATGTTCAGGGAGTCTAAAGACAGAGAGGAGAGAGGGATCAAGATCATAATAGAGAAACTTATGTAGAAGCTGACCTGAGCTTGTGAGAACTCATAGACTCTGAACTGACAACTAAAGAGTCAACCATGGCCTTCTGCATGTGGGTGACAGTTATGTATCTTGGTCTTTTGTGGGGCCCCTAGAAGTGGAACCAGGACCTGTGCCTGATGCATGAGTTGGCTCTTTGTAACCTATTCTCATTGATGAGATATCTTCTCCAGTCTTAATACAACAGGAAGGAGCTTAATCCTGCCTCAACTTGATATGCCATGATTTGTTGACACCCATGAGAGAGGCCTTACTCCTTCTGAATGAAGGCAGAAGAGAAGTAATTGGGGGAGGGGGTTAGGTAAAGGAAGATGGAGAGAGAAATGAGAAGAGAAGAGAGGACAGGAATGAGAAGAAACTGTGGTTGGTATATAAAATAAATAAATAAATAAATAAATAAATAAATAAATAAATAATTGCAATTTAGCCTAGCATCTGAAGAGGATATGTAATGACTATCCTGGTTATTTATGTGTGGGACCACAAAAATAAATAAAAATAACATAAAATTAAAAATGAAATAATGAAAAATAACTAATTATGTACTTTACTTTGAAAGCACTAATGAGGAAAAGTTGTGCTATAGCAGTATACAGCAAGGTATAACTGAGGAGTCAGAAAAGCCTCAGAAACCTGTAGTTAAGATTAGAAGGCTCAACAGTAACTACTTTTGCAAAGACTATATGGGAAAAATTCTGAGAATTGAGGGTTGTGTAAAATACCCTAAGGCTAAAATGAAATCTCAAGGAACTTAGAAACAAGTACAGAAGTAAACCACATTTGCTTAAGAAGCAAAATAATGGAGACAAAAAAAAAAACAACTTCACAAATTTAAACTGAAACAGTCCATTTAAATTAAAACTCGAAAGAAATTACCCTGGAATATGCTAATAATGTGAGCCATATCTTTACCTCAAGGCTAGAGATATTTTACCTAGATTTTGCTATTATTTCCACAACAAATACTAGTCATCTACAAAATATAATTTCACAGCCACAAATCAGCCAGCAATCATTATGTTAAGAATCCAATGTTAAGCTGTCTAAAAACTGTAGGTTGTTAAGAGGTCTGCACTAAAGACCTCAAAAAACTTATTTGCCTACAAGCTGCCCTTCTTTTTATAGCAGGCAGAAATCTAATGAGCAGCAACCAATAGAAGTATCTTTAGCCCAGAGAATCACACTCCTTAGCACCTTCCACTTCAGAAAAACCACGCTAATGTTGACAATTGTCAAAAGCCACTCCAACCAAGACAGTCCTAACAATTCAACATCTCTTTTTGTTATTATTATTATTGTTGTTGTTATTATTATGAACAAAGAAGTCATATTTCTATCCTTGTATATCCTTATTCAGGGTCCCTTTCCCCTCCCACCACATCAAGTAATTCTCTCTTCTCCACAACTCCCCATCCCCCCCATCCGCCACAGGCAGCAGGTTGTCCCAAGGTCCCACTGTCTCAATATTGCTTAGTTCAGCCTCCACTTCTGGAAGATCCGGTTTTCTCCCCCCAATATCAAGACTGAGTCAGGTGTTCCTCTAGGGGGAGTACAATTCAACATCTCTAAAAGTAAATATTCTGGAGTAAAGCTGGCTGGTTTAAAACCACAACTCAGCATGTGTAACTTTGATCAAGTTAACTTAAACTTACTGCCTGAATTTCTCTCTGTAGATCCTGCAAAAAAATAGAATTCCATTGAGTTATAGACTTATAGGGAAGGAATGAGATGATTAAACCAAAGTTCAGAACAAGGTAGAGAACACAGCATGCCCCTCTTGACTACAGGGGAAAGTACTGGGCCACAACTTTAATCCTGTACACTTCTCACAAAGTTCATGAGTTTTCATGAGTTATTTGCATGAAACTCCAAATTGATGGAGTTTTGCATCCTGACTGTGAGAATGTTCTTTCTGTGCAGAGGATGACAAGCCTCTGGGGACCTGCAGACAGCACTCAGTCAGTCAGGGCTGGGCTAAGGCTCAGTCCTTCTCACACACACCTACACACAGCCTGAGACAGGAAGGGTGCAGCAAGGGACCCTTTCTTTGAATTAGGAGCTGGGAAGTCACAGCAGGACAGACAGTCAAGACAGGGAGGGAGGGGATGGAGTTGACACAGTAACAGAAAAATCAAGAGCCAGTCCTCTTGCAGGGCATGAACTGGGATGCCTGAGCTCAGAGCCACAGGTACAGGAAGACATAAAACAGTAGCCATTTGTTCCTAGCCAGTAGCAGCCAGAAGGAAGCCTCCTGCTAGGCCACACACAGCCCCTAGGTGGCCAGCCACCAAGTGCCAAAGCAAGCCCGGTCCCCCAGGTCCATCTTCCCTGGTGTCATGCCTGGGCAAGGATAAGCTCAAAGGCTCAACCTGCAGTGTCACTGAGTAGGGATTCTGGCTGCAAATGACCTCACAGTACTGCCATGGCTTTTTGACTGCTCGCTGATGCTGACCTTTGTCCAGCTGTCTGGTCCAGGTGATGGATTCAAGCCTCAGTGGCCTCCAATTCACTGCCTCCAGTCATACTCTGGCTGCCCGCTCTCCTGACTTAGTCTTTGGCAAGGCAAACTTTGCACCGGGTGCACTCTGGGAGCAGACCAGAGCCAGTAGCTATGCAGAGGGCACCTCAGAAAGAAGGAACACCCACCTCAAGCCTATGCTAAATGCTTGACTCTACTTGCCCAGGAGGGTGGAGCCAAGCAGGAGTCCTGAGCTAGGCACATCCAATGAGAGGAGAGAGGACTATCAGGAGAACTGTAGCCTCCCCCAGCTCTCCAGCCATTCTGAGCTCTTGCAGCAGCCATTTACTCCCTCTTTTCCTGCCAGAGGCAGTCGCCAAGGCTTCAGGCTCAGCCCAGGATGGCAAGGATCAGCCCCAAATCTGGGGCTCCTGGTCTTGCCTCAGTCCTGTTGCTGTGGCCGGACCCAGAGGGTGACCTGGGACTTTCCTGCCTGCATCCAACAGCCAGTAGTTGATGAGCACGTGGTTTCCAGCACATTTCTTCTTCTTCTTCTTCTTCTTCTTCTTCTTCTTCTTCTTCTTCTTCTTCTTCTTCTTCTTCTTCTTCTTCTTCTTCTTCTTCTTCTTCTTCTTCTTCTTCTTCAAAAGGAAACAACAACAAATCCTCCCAATTACACACAAAAAGATGAGCAAGTGCAATCAGCAAAATCTTAATGCACAATTGTCTGATCCTGTTGTGAGATCTTCAGGGACAGAGCAGGAAGGGATGAGGGGTTGAGAGGGACAAGAAGCTGTTCCTGTGATGTGGGCTGCTCTTTACCCATAACAATGGGGCTCCCCATCCCTAGCAGAAAATTTTGAGATTTTGAGCCAGGAGTTCCAACCCTCTCAGTGCCATCTCTGAACCCCAAGAATCTCCTTTTTGCTTGTCAGTCTTTCCTCCTCCATTTGGGACACTATTTTATCTCTTAAGACATTGCAACATCAGAGCTTTTTTTTTTTCTTCAGAAAATCAGAAGTGACTGCCGAAAGGGCCCATTTTCCTATTTTAGCAGACTTTTATTTCTCCTTTGAGATGACTTTTCAAGAAGGTTGGTACAACTATTTCTGTGGCTTTGCAATGGGTCAGGAAAGCCTTTGAAGGCACCCCTAAAATATCTGCACTTTGCTGGAAGATAGTACAGAGGTAGATGTAGATTAGACTTATAGGAGAGATATTAAAAATGATAACACCATAATTACTCATTCCTTGTTTTAAAGTTTTTAAGAATGTTCTAAAATAATTACATTAAAAAATAAAAAAAGCATTCCTTTCTCTTTCTCTGTATTACATAATATCTTAATACAGATGCTAACTGGCAATTCACATGGCTTCTTATGCAAAGGGCAATACATTAAATATTTTGTTTATTAAAATATTTCATAGGTGGTCCTTTTAAGTAGAGAGACAAGATCAGTTGCTGCTAATGAGTTTAAAATTATCCTCTTAAAAATTAGTCAGGCATCCTGGGTCATCTTTTGATATACTCTAAATGATTTTATCCAGAGGAACTAATTAATTTATCATAAGCTTACAGTTGCAAATATTAAGAGATTATAGATCTGTCAATTAGTATAAAAGCAGAATGCAATAATTAGCAAACATGAGTCATATGCTAAAAAGCATGTGCGTGTAACAGGAAGACATTGATGAATGTGACTAGATCTAATTGGTAAAAAATGATGGCAAGGATTCTTCCTTTGCTAACACCTCCACTAATGCATACAGGGGAATTATGGGAAACAAAGCAGAATAAAAAACAAGAGGGCAAAGTTCTAGAGTGAAATCAAAAAGTAATATATGCATTTTTATAAACACCTCTGGCTACAAATTGTTGATACAATTGTAGTAATCATAAATCTGAATTCCTTTTAACATATCTCTGACTTGGGGAATTTTTGGATGACAATCACACAGGTGAATATAATTTATAAGATATGTATTCAGGTTCAGTGATGTACACTCAATTAACCAAATGGGGTCTAACACAGAAATGAGGCTTGCCTGAGCTATGAGTTCAAAGACAGGTTGGGCAACCTATTGTGACATCCTGTTTCAAAAAAGTCCCAATTTTTTGAAATTCAACAATAAACATTCCTCCCCAAAGAAGCAAGCAAGCAAACAAGGGGGACTGTGGAAGTATGTCAATGGTACAACAATTTTCTTGTGTGTTTTGGGTTCTAGATTAAAATAATACTGTAAAACAATACAAACACAACACTCCATTGCATCTGTCTTTTCCAACTTGGCTCTTCAGAATGGCTCCCACAAAGAAGGGTGGCGAGAAGAAGGGCCGCTCTGCTAACCAGGTGGTGACTCAAGATTACACGACCAACATTCACAAGTGCATCCATGGAATGGGCTTCAAGAAGTGTGCCCCTAGGGCACTCAGAGAAATCCAGAAGGTTCCCATGAAGGAGACGGGGACTCCAGATCTGGGCATTGATACCAGGCTTAATAAAGCTGTCTGGGCCAAAGGAATGTCTCATACCGTATCCATGTGCGTTTGCCCAGAAAGCATAAGGAGGATGAAGACTTTCCAAACAAGCTCTACACATTGCTAACTTAGTTACCACATTCAAAAATCTACAGACAGTCAATGTGGATGAGAACTAACCTGCTGAGTGTCAAATAAAGATGGGAAATGCCAAAAAACCATATGTACATAAATAAAAGTTAAGGTGTTATCAAAGTATCCATACATTTTATAGCAAATTTGTCATACCATTGTGGCTATATATTATTAACTTCAGTAAAGAAAATATCAGATATAAACAAAATATTACAAACATTGTAATTGTCTATGTACATATGAATTATTGCAGTGGTTTGAGATTGATCCTGCAGTTTGAGTTAAGTCAACCAAAACCCTATGACCTTTTCACTCAATTCCATAAATAAACTTTACCCATCAGTACCCTCATTTCTCTGTGAGTGAGCTTTCTATTTCATACCCAAGATAGGTATACATTACTCTACAGATACATAAACATAAAATTTATAGTTATATATCTAGCCCTAAAGTTTAAAGTACTGATGCTGTAAATGTACAGAAATTGTAATAATAAAAATAATTATTTTTTCTGATTAAGAAGTAATGTTTATTAATACAGAGCTAAAATTTAAGAGTATCTTGCATAAAAATATAAAATATCTATAGATAGCCATGCAATCTAGTGCCTACCCTAAATCCCAACACTCAGAAGTGTAGTGGGAATCAAGCATTATTCACCTTGACCTCACTTTAGCCACTGAGGACCCAAGTACAAGGCATGGCCAGGCCAGTCTAAGACCAGGGCACTTTCTTCTTCCTGTTTGTTCCCTCACACTCTTGGAAAAAGTACCAACTCACTGCTACTGCTGCATGAACAGGTCCAACTTTCCAGAAATTGCCCTATGGTTCAATCTCTTGTATCAGCGAGTATTTTATAGAAACCCCTTTATAAATATAAATCTTTTTTAATAATCAATTCCTAGTGATTAATACCCATTATAAAGAAGGAACAGGTAAGTGGGTCTCTGAATACAAGGTCAGTCAAAACTACAGTCAGTGAGACCCTGTGCCAACAAACAAGCAAACCCTAAGGACATCTTTAATAACAAATATATAGGAGATATATAAAGAAAATGCTCAAGATGCTGAGGATATGAACAAAATCAAGAAAATCTGGTAGTAAAAATGAATGAAGACCTATCCATTAATTTTGGAGAAGAGTTTTTTCCTTAAAACTGAAAAATAGGGAGCTGGAGTGATGGCTCAGTGGTTAAGAGCACTGACTGCTCTTCTAGAGGACCAGGGTTCAATTCCCAGCACCCACATGGCAGCTTACAACTGTCTGTAGTTCCAGTTCCCGGTTCCAGGCAAACATCAAGGAAAATAAATAAAAGTTTAAAAAAATCCTGAAAAATAATTAGTCTAATATTGAGCTTCTAGGTGTAACAACAAAAGCCATTTTAAATCACTTGAATAACTAGAAGAACTAGAATTATTATAGATAAAATTTATGACAAAACAGGAATATAAAAATAGCTACCAGTTCGTGAGAGTAGTGATTTCATTTAAAAAAATCTTATGTGCCTACTTAATGTATGTAAAACAAAGCTTCTCTACAAACACACATAGGAACAAATGGCTTCTCAAAAAACATTGTATTAGATTACTATATTTGAATAGAGTAGGAGAAAATGAAAAGGAAAAATGTACAATTTATGGATAGAAGATGATTCCAAAAGCATTGAGAAGAAAATTTTAGAACACAAATAGACACCTAAGAATTAAGGGAATGGGATGGAATGTACAAGAGAGCTAATATGGCATGGTTTTCTCATCCAGTTCTACAGCTTTAAATATTGTGCAAATGTTATCAATCATTAAAGCTATAGTTCATCATAAGACCTCTATTCTGAACTTGAGACTCTTCACTGCCTACGATAATGTCTCCACTTTAGATATATCTTAAGGCAAACTTAATAAGCCCCAAACTAAATTTCTCTATATAAATTACTTTGGCTCTGAAAACCTATTCCCAGGTGAAGTCTTTTTCCCTTTTAACATGAATACATTTTTCCAAAAATCTTATGAGTCACACTATTCTCTCAGTAATTCTACTTCTTGGCTGAGGCACCTTCATCTTTACTTGCTACTATAATAGTCTCCTAATGCTTCAATATTTCCTTATAGATTGTATTTCCAACATCATAGCCAGTCAATTTCTATACCCAGCCAAGCTTATCAGCTATGCTCAGATCATGCTATTCATTCCTCTATCATGCAGAATAAAACAGTAATTCCTAATAATAACCAATTGTGATCTGCCTTCTCTTTAACTCTGATTTTTATCATTTACCTTCTTTGTTATATCATGCTTGCCTGTTTTGGAACAATCAGACAAATTTTTATGTTGTAGTTAAGTATGGCTTATTTCTCCCCTACTTGAAAAATATTTTAGATACTCTGGCTGTATCTGTAAAGTCCTTCACATTTACCAATGAGAAGTTTCCCTATTATGCTTATAAAAAACCAGCATATTATATGCAGTCTATTCCTAAACTTTTTCCTTGACCTACATTTTCTTTCCTACTGGAGAGTTAGTTCAATGTTTTGCACTATGCACTAAAACATATTGCATTGAAACATTTTTCAACTTCTGTTAATAAAATAGATATAGATAATTCCAAATAAATCTTTCTTCTGAAGACAACTAAAAAATGTGTACTAAGTGAAAGCACTGGATTCCTAACAAAACTGTTGTGAGAAAAACAGAAAAGAAGCTGGAAACTTAGGAGAGTCATATCTAAAATTGCAGCCAATTTCTCCTCAAGGTTGTTTGCTGGTTGTTAAAGTCTGTTTTCTGTTTCTGTAATAAATATTGATTAAAGCAACTTAGGAAGAAAATGGTTTAGCCTTCAGTTTATAGTCCATCATCTATCAAAGTCAAAACAAAAGCTCAAGGTGGGAACCTGGAGTCAGGAACTAAAGCAGAACCCACAAAAGGACACCACTTGCTTGCTCACTACTTCCATTCTGTTAGATTTATTTTTTAATACTTGTTTTTGTTTTATGTAAATTGGTGTTTTGCCTGCATGTATAACTGTGTAAGGGTGTCAGATCTTTGAATTACAGGCAGTTGTCAGCTTCCATATGGATGCTGGGAATCAAACTCGAGTCGTCCAGAAGAACATTCAGTGCTCTTAACTGCTGAGCCATCTCTCCAGCCTTCAGTTAGATTTCTTATACATCCTACTGTAGGCTAGGCCCTCCTCCATCAATTAAAAAGCAAGAAAATACCCCCACAGAGGGCTGGAGAATTACAACTCCAAGATCTGACACCTTTACACAGTTATACATGCAGGCAAAAACACCAATTTACATAAAACAAAAGTAAATATTTTTTAAAAAAAATACCCCACAGATATGGCCATAAGACTAATCTGATAGAGGCTATTTCTTACTAGTGGATTTTACTTCCAAGGTATATCAAGTTGATAATTAAGAAAAGCCATTGCAGCATTGCCATGGAAAGTGACAAAAAGAGCTCAGTATCACTGGGAGTTTGAGCATGAGGTGTAAAAAAGCTTCATGATGCCAGGTCTCTAGACAATTCTCCACAATGCATTACATTCATTTACAAATACATAGCCATTAAAAATTTGATAAAGCGCCCAGTGTAGTGTTATATACTTATAATTCAACACTCAAGAAAACAATTAAAGATTTGATAAAGCACGAGGTATAGTGGTATATACTCATGATCCAACACTCAAGATGCAGAGGCCCAAGGATTTTAAGTTTGAGGTCAGCTTTGGCTTTAAGTTGCAGGCCAATCTGAATCACATAGTCAAGACCCTGCCTACAAAACCAAACTACTCTCAATCCTTAAATGACAACAAAAATTCTATGTAACTCAACAAATACCCAAAGATATATAATACATGATATGTCAATTCTACTACTAAAAATTGAAATATTAACAAATTTTAAAGAAATGTATTACTGTCCTGGTTTACATAAAGATTAAACATATACTTTCATAAGTATTAGGTACTTTATCCTAAACACTAGAGACTGACTTTCTGTATGCTATGAATATCATTTCTTAATGAAGGAATTGTTTGGGCCTATGGCAGGCATCTTAGAAAGAGGCAAGAAATCTGAGCATAGATTAGGGGAAGGAGGGTAAAATCTAAAGAGATATGATCCAGATGCCCAAGAAACAAGATAAAAAGAAATAGATAAACCACGGGCCACATGGCAAGAGTGATTAATAGAAATGGGTTGAGTTAAGATGTATGGGCTATCTAGTGATAAGCTTGAGGCATTGACCAAGCAGAATGTAAATATAAGCCTCTGTGTATCTCGGTGGGATTGTAGTACTGTGGGTTTGGACCATGGGCCTGACAGGCCAGAAACCTCTTATTACAAGAGACCACAATTGTTCAGATGTTATGAGGATGTGTTTTGGGAATATTTGTATAGATATATCTAACACAAAATGAGTCAAAATCTAAAACTTTTTAATGGTTCTTCACAAAATTTTACATTCATTTTCAGTTTCAGTTTTGTGGCATCTAAAATTTTAGATATCTACACAATAAACTTCTACTTTTGGAACTTAAAATATTCAAAGTACTTAAACTGAAAAAATGTTTTTGTTTTCTAATCTAGTAAATCATTTTCTAGGAAAGCACAAGTACAAATACACATAGCTATGGTTTTAATATAGAATGTCTCACAGGGGCTCATGTGTTGAACCCTGTGTACATGCCATTCTGGAAGGTTTTGGAAACTTTTAGAGACTGGAAAAGGTCATTTAGAGACATCACTGGAAAAGGTAAGGATATAGAATTTAAGGTTGTACCTGGATCACAGTCCCTCCCTCATATTCTCCTCCCTGTCTGCCAACTCCTGCAGTGTGTGCTCCTGTTCATAGTATAATCTGCCCATGAGACCATGAACTGAATCATTTGCAAAATCTTTAATTAAAATAAAACCTTCCTCAGGCATCTGGTCAAAGCACTGCAAATTCTGAGTAACATACACAGGCACAATCTCTAATTCAACAGAATACTGATTAAATCATGGCTAATTAATTTTGCTGGTTCTTAAACTTTGAAATGAGATAATTTCAACTTTTGGTTCACTTATGATGTTTACAGAAAACTAAAGAACTGAGTAAACTTGCAGATTAAAATAAATGTGCTAGCATTCATGTGAAAGCTAACAAATAACTAGGCTCACCCAATAAAAATGTATTTGTGTAACAAATTCAGAAAGTTCAAGGAAAAACAGATGTATAAGTGAGAGAGTACATAATGATGACCTAATTGGTAACATCAACTGTCTCAAAGCAGGACATTTTGCTTGTTATTCTACAGTGCTAGAAACCATCACTTTAAACCAAAATTTTATGTTAGTTTTGTAATGAAAATATTTTATGCACAATTTGTAGAAAATGAGAGATAATATGTTAGTATAGTGAATTCTATAGTGTTAATTGATCCTAAAATTAGATTATTATATATTATAGAATATGATATTAATTATTATAAAGTTTAGTTTTTAATTGCAGTTAATATTGAAATAAGAATGAGAGGTAAAAGAAACTGCAAGTTATTCAGAACATCGTTATATATATGAGGGTAGGTCCTGGGAAATTCTTCTTAATTAAAATTACTTTGAAGCTGGCTTCTTTGTTTCTGGTCATCAAATAACTAAATGTATTAAAAAGAAATCAACTGTTCTATAGATTGAAATATGAATAATCTCCTTAGAAATAGTGCTACCTTACTGAATAAAATAAAATGTTGTACCTACAACAAAGAATAGACAAAATTGGTTCAAGCGCTTGGAAGTTATAAGAAAAATCCCTGGAAGATCATTTTGATTTGGATGTTTGTTTGTTCAGCCCAAACCTCCACCCTTTTCCTCTCTAACAGATGGTCAGTATCTTTAAAGTCAGAATCAAAAGCAGGATTTAACAGGCCAGTTTCTTTCACAATGCAATTCTGTTTTCTTAAAGCTGAACAAAAAGCATTTAATACTTTACAAACTGAAGATGACAAGAAAAAATAAAGTTTTCAACACACTATTATAGTTCTTTGGTACAACAGCCAAAGTATTATAATATCATTAAAATGATTTCCTATAATTTTTGTATAAAGTTCCTTGGCAAATTCTCTTGTTAAGTCTGTGTCCAGTCTAGGTAAGGTCAAACTGTCCTTTTCTAAAGACTATGTCTTCTTCTCCCTCTCATAGTACCCATGGAAACATCAATATTAAAATCTGTTCATATTTAAATTTGCTTTGTAAAAAATGTAATTTTACCCCAATAGCTCCTGGAATCAGGAAAAAATAGTCTCTGTGAGATCCTGGAGATAAGTACCTGGAGGGAAGACTGTCATCTTAGGAGCCCTTGGTCTTGCTCTGTCACTTTTTTGATCGTGACTTACCTATTGCATCTTCACAGGCCATGCAGTTAGACTTACAACATGAAGTTGCATCAATATCAAACTTAGGGACATTTTGATATAAGGGATATACAATATAGTAAGTATAGTAACTACACAGAAATATATGGAGTAAACAGTTTTTAGCAGTGAGTGGAGAGGACAGCTACAGCAGGATGTGCTTCTACACCCCTGTACTTTTGACAACTATATTGTTCAGTGGAGTAAGATTATTAGTTCTAAAAGTGCTACAAAAGCTTTGCTTTTAATTACAGAAACATTTTCATAATTTTCAAATTAAATATAACAAGTGTTTCACTATACTTAAATGTTTATTTAAGAAACAGACATTACCAGGATTGTCCACTTTCTTCTGGAAAGTCTAGAATTTTTATCTGTCAGATAGAGGTGTGAGTAGATTACCCCAATACAACCCTAAAGCACTGACAGGATTAAATTTCTAATGTGACATCACAGCTTTTGCTGAATGTAAGCATATCCTGTGCCTCACTGCACAAGATTCCTTCTTCCTGAATCTAGACTCTCACTATGGCCACACATACTGAGAAGGGGGGGGCAAATTTACGACAATGTTTGTGCTTCTGCATTTGTTCTGCATTTGTTCTGCTTGAGTTAATGCAAATTTCTGGCATTTAATAGGATCCTAAAGCTGTATTTTTCCAGTCTCTTCAAGATTATTCTATACATGTTATTTTGCTGCTTTTATTTTGTATTGTTTGCTAAACAAACACATAGTTTTGAACTATTTGAATCTCATGAACACTACCAAGTCATTAAACCTGGGAGTGGTCTAAGAACTCAAATACCATGCTCTTTGTATAATTATTTTTGTAAATGAGCTATCTAAGACTTAGCAAAGCTCTATAGTTTCTACAATGATATATCACTAAAATAAGCAGATTTCAAGACTGAGACCAAAAGCTTAATCATGTTCTTCAATGTCATGTTGCTTTTGAGATATTTTGGTTTATCAGCTCTTGAAATTACAATCCATTTTATCTCATTATTAAAGTAAAAGCTTAGTTAAGGGTTATCAATCTCTGTGTCTTATATAACAACACACTAGACTTCATGTAAACTACTGTGTCTCTTAAAGCCTAAGTTTCTACAGGATACTTGATAGCAAGTGATAGTAATTTGCTGTAGCTGCACATCAACATGAGTGAGGGAATGAGTGTGAGCTCCCATTCATAAAATAATCATTCTGCTTTTATTCATTTTAAAATAACTTACTTTAAATCACAAGCACAGAAAATTAATCATGAGTAATTTGAGAATACCTGTGGACCACAAATGAGATTTTGTTGTTGTTGTCTTCTTAATCTCTGAGCCATCTCTCCAGCCCCTGTAAATGAGATTTTTGAATGTCAGCTCAATAGAGAAATGAATCTCTCATTTTTATATAACCTCAAAGCAATGCCTACCTAACAAATGTCATTTCAATATGGGCATTGACCCAGATAGACCTGAGAAAGATTTTTAAAATTTTAAGTGCACAGAAGGGGAGTCACACTGGGCTTTCTAATTTCAGTCTCTTAGCCACATCTCCCAGCAGCAACCTGGAAGATGCAGCCAGCACCAGTTGTCATATGCTGATGAGAATGGCTGATTTATGCAGTCTCTCCTAAGGGCTATGGTACAGAAAGGCTTCTCCCAGCTGCTGCCTTCAAGTTTGGGAGCACAACTATAGGCTCCATAATATTTAATACTGCTTCCCAGAATTGGAAAAGTAAGCATGACTCTGGTGTTAGTTTCACGCGTGAAAAGAGATACACACTACTAAGGCCACATGAGAGTTTATTTAAGAGAGTTCCCAGGCAGGTGCAGAAGCAGAGAAGCAAGACAGATCAAGAGACAGAGAGAGAAAGACCCCAAACATTTGAGGTCTCTTTTAAGAGAAGGGGTGTGTACGGGTTTACATAGTCACATTTAGGGTATGCCTCCGCATGTGTGATGTGTCCAGGGAGGTGCTTCTGTATGCACTGCCACAGGGTTTATGCAGCCATGCCCAGGGGTGTGCCTCTGTACAAGGTGCATCCCACCTGAGCCGAGTTGTCTCAGTTATTTGGAGTGTCAGGGATCCTTACATCTGGTACCTCTTCTAAGTGATGCAAAGCCAGCAGTCAAACAGTGCTTTACAGTTTGGCATTTTAAATCACTCCTGATTACAAAATGATGAGCAATATGCAATAAAACAAATTTAGATGAAGAAAACCACTAAATGGGTTACAATATATGTGAAAAAGAATACGTAGGCTGGGGAAGAAAAGAAAAATGGCAGAGAAAATCCTTAAAAAGAGAAAGAGTAATAAAAATATAATAAGCCACAGAAAAATATAAAATTCATAAAAATCTGAATTATGTTTAGTATTGTGTTTTCTTTTAATTTTTCAACAAGCTAAGAGTCAAAAGACATTTTGTGGTGAAGACTGCAAGAGTGTACAGATGGGTAAAACTTGCTGAGTCAGCGAACCAAACCAAAAAAAAAAAAAAAAAAAAAAAAAATTATTACCTGTAGGAAAGAAGAAGACAACAAAGACAACATTTAGATGAAAGAAGGTAGGTATGGTGAAAATGGTCAGCATGTATATTGTGTAATGTGTAAAATTGTTCCAGAAATATATTTAGTCAATGAAGGGATTTCTAATGCTTATTTCACCTTCATGGCTTGACTGTGGGTGATTCTGTTCTCTGATATTTCAGTCTAATTTTATTAAGTATAAAATATATCACAACATATCCCCTTTGCTTAAAAAATAAAATGTTGAGGGAATTAATGTGGAGGTCAGAGTGAAAGCAGGTGTGAGTAGGTGCACCAAAAGGAATCATGGCTTCCAAAGGGTTTGAATCTATCAGAAAGTTTGGCCTAACGTTAGCAGTTGCCGGAGGCATGGCAAACTCTGCCTTATATAATATGGATGATGGGCACAGAGCTGTCATCTTTGACCGATTCTGTGGAGTTCAGGACATTGTGGCAGGGGAAGGGATTCACTTTCTTAACTCTTGAGTACAGAAACCAATTATCTTTGACTGCTGTTCACGATAACGGAATGTACCAGTCATCACTGGTAGCAAAGATTTGCAGAATGTCAACATCACACTACAAATCCTTTTCCGGCAGGTGGCCAGTCAGCTTCCTTGTATCTACCCAGCATCTGTGAGGACTATGATGAGCAGGCACTGTCATCCATCACCACAAAGATCTTCAAGTCAGTAGTGGTTTGATTTGATGCTGGAGAATTGATCACCCAGTAGGAGCTGGTCTTGAGGCAGGTGAGCGATGACTTCACAGGGAGAGAGCAGCAACGTTTGGGCTGATCTTGGACACATCTGACCTTTGGGAAGGAGTTCACAGAAGCAGTGGAAGCCAAGCAGGTGGCCCATCAGGAAGCAGAGAGAGCCAGATTTGTGGTGGAAAAGACTGAGCAGCAGAAGAAGACAGCCATCATTTCTGCTGAGGGTGACTCCAATACAGCTGAGCTGATTGCCAACACATTGGCCACTGCAGGTGATGGCCTGATTTAGCTGTGCAAGCTGGAAGCTGCTGAGGACATTGCTTACCAACTCTCATAACATCACCTACCTGCCAGTGGGGCAGTTGGTGCTCCTTCAGGATCCCCAGTGAGGCCTCCCCTGTTTACACCTTCACAGGCTAACCAGACCATGGCCTCCATTATTCTGAATACATTTTCATTCTGACCCACCCCAGAAATCACTGTGAAGTGTTATGATTGTCTTAACATGAAGGAAATAAAAGCAAAATCACTTCAAAATAAAGAAAGAAATAAAAATAAAAGATTATATTAACATAAGAAAAGCTATATATAATAAGTAGAATAACTATATATAGCACGTAAGCAATAATTACATGAATAATGTCCAGCCCACTAACAACTGACAAATTCAAAGAAAATATTTTGGTTTTGATCCTAGTTTGACAAGTCCAACGAATTGCACCTCTTCACTTTCTATCTACCTTGTATTACCAACTTAAAATTATCTTTTGATATCACACAAACCTATACAATTTACACCTCTCATTAATTTTTTTTTCCAAAAAGGTCATGAAAAAGCCATAACTATCATCACATCTTAAACTCCCTAAGAGAACCAAAAAGGAAATAATATTAACTAAGTAAATAGAAAGTGCAAGCAAGTGACTTCCAAAAAAATTTAAAAATAAAAAATTGACAGAAACAATTGACTGCCTAGAGAGTTACCCAAGTTTTCTCTGTAGCATTAGGACATCAATCTTCAGCCTATAGGGCTAGTATATCTGACAGACTGTCCCTGTCCAGCAGGTCTAGTTATTCGAGGGTTTCGAGGGGGGGCCACCTGTGAAGCAAATGGGGGAAAGAGAGAGAGGAAGCCAAGCGCATAAAGAACGACAAGAGTCTGAGTCACATCAAGGCTTTGTTTATTGAGTGAATGCTGAGGTTTTTTAAGCAGTGCCTTTGGAAGGGGAGGGGAGGTGGAGAGAGGGGAGTGCAAGGCTACAGGCAGAGAGGGGAAGCAGAGAGAGGGGAGTTAACTGAAGAGGAGAGTGAAAAATTATCAGAGGAAGTCCGGGTGGGCAGGATCTCTTTGGTCCCAAGATTCAGCAGCTGACTGATTACTGTTTGAAGCCCTATCTAAACGTACATTGTATGATGGGCCAAGGACATCCCGTTTTTTGCAAGGCCTGCAGTTTAGCGAAGAACACCTTATCATGGGAGACTCCATGAAGCTCACTTCTGTAACTAACTAAGGACGTCTAATCTTGAAGGACTCCAAGAAGCCTGTTTTTGCAAAGCTAGTAATTTACCAAGGACGCTTCGTCCAAGAAGCAGGAAATTCTAAATAGTCCTGGGTCAGTCTCCAACAACAGACTTATTTGTGAAGCAAGATATTCTTAAAGAACTTCCTACCTTGTCTTGGCAAGGTTTGGCAGTTCTTGCTTGTATATCTTGTTTATTAATTTCAGACATCATACTGTCAGCAGTAAAGGCAAGGGAACCTTCTTGCCCAGTGCCTAACTTTTTCCACAAAAAAATCAACTCCATACAGAGTTTCTTTAATGCCCATCATCTTCACTGAGGTAAATTGATGCTACGAGATGCAGACATGTCTCATTGCCATAGAAATATAAAAAAAACTATGTTATTAAAATATCTTACATGCCATATTCTGTACATCGCTGAAGTATTTGAAGACCTGTCTAAAATATAACTGTTTGACCTTGAAGACATATTTAATATGACTATAAGTTTAATTGTAACTTGCATTTCTTTATATCCTAGTTAGTCAAAAATAATTGCTCTTAAGGACTAGCAATTTGTATTACATTGTTAGATGAACTATATAGGTACCTTGAACAAGAATAGAAATATATGTATTTTATGCCCAAGTTCAGATCCTCAAAGAGAGCACCAGAGACTGGAGAAGTAGAATGCAAAAGCAAGGTTTATTAGCAAACAAGCATAACCCAAGCCTTGGAGCCAGGATGTCTCAGGGTGGTTTATCTATCACCACCAAATGGTCTGGAGGTCAGGCATCCTATCTCTGTGCTCCGGAATTTCTCCCTCCCAAAAGGGAGGCCACCATTTGGCCTGGGTTTTATCTAACTCAAACACAGTGAGCTGAATTCCTGGTGTGGGGCGTGAGAGCAAAGCACAGCATTCTTCCAGTAAGCTTACAATTAGTTTACAATTTAACAGCATAGATGGTGAGTTTTCTTTTTACAATGGCCCTTTCTTAAAATGAGTTTACAATTTAACAGAACAGACGGTGGATTTCTTTCTACAATGGCCCTTCATTACCTTTCTTTCTTGTGTTATCTACAATGGAAAATATAAAGGACTAAAAGTATTGGCTCATAGTCTGGTGTATAAAATACTGCCAGAAGCTCTATAAAGTTGAGATCATACTGAGTTCCAAGTCAGCCAAGGCTACAAACAACAAACAAAAATTCTAGATTATTTTAAAAAATATATGTGAGCAGATTAAAAAAACAAATCTACTGTTGATAACTCACTTGATATTAGCTTTATAACACTACAAAATTTTAAAAAAGGCAAGTAATATGCTAAAACTACAAATACTTTAGCTTTTTAAAAATAAATGTATCAAGTTTAAAACTACTCCCCAGTGGCTACAATGAATGAGTTTCTGAACATTGGTCCATGATTGAACCAGTCACATAAATTCAGGAAGGAATGTAGAGACTAAAATCCCTCCACTTTAAGGTCTGAAGCTATTTTTGGAACTGAGAAGATTCTAAGCACCCAGGGCTAAGAGGGGCCAGGAGCCCAAGGTCCCAGGCAGGCAATCAAGGCACCAGGAGCCCAAGGAGGCATTCATTCACCACTCTAAAACAGCTGTCTGCCTAATGAGGAGACTTATCATGACCTTTCACCCCCAGCCTGATAACAACATTCCAACAGCCTTTTGATCCTTTTCTTTAAAAGGACACTTCTAATAGAGGTAATAGAGGGGAAGTTTTGTTTTTTTTGTTTTTTGTTTTTTTTTTTTTTTTTGGATCAGCTCTTATGATTGCAGCTCCACTGTACAGTTAATAAACCTTGCTTACATTTGTTCGGGTGTCTGTGTGTTTTTGACAGACTTCTCTGGGGTTCCTAGGAACTATGGTACAACACTGGACTGATAGTCCTTGGGGCACCCATTGAAGTGTGTGTGTCATATTCCTCATGAGTGCACTTGCCAGGGTTCCAGGCTCCACCACAGCAGTTTTCATCTGCAGGTCTCCATTCACCTTCTGTGAGGACAGAATCTCCAGCTCCACCTCACCCAGGCCCAGCAGGCCTGCTGGTGAGAAAGGAAGATCAATGCACGAGAAAGTTTTTTATCTTAAGGTGGAAGGTGGGAGTTCCTGGGCTCCACCCTATCTCCAGTTGCAGACACTCCTCTGTGGCAAGGAAAAATACTTTTGAAAAACTAAATTCAGGGTTTGATCCTGATTCAGGAACACAAAAAGCAAGTACCGGGAAAATCAGAGAACTGCTCGAGGGTCTAAGAGCATAATAAATGCACTTTTTCCAGCCTAAAAGAGTTTGCCTTTCCTGGTTGCTGTCTTCTTTCTGGGGAGCTAACATTCCCAGCCTCTTAGATGAAGAGTCAGGGTCAGGGAGCCTGGTGCCCAAGGACCCAAGAGCCTTCACTGGGAGCCACAGCTATCCATGACCAGTATGCCAGAAGGGATGGGAGGAGAATTCAAGGAGTGAAAATGAAAGAGAGACTACTACCTTGGCTCAGGGAACAAAGCAGAGGGAGACAGCTCAGTGGGGAGTCAGGGCCCTTGCTGCAGGTCTGTGAGGATCAAATTGCTGAGCCAGTACTTCAGTCAGACAGGCCAGACTATAACAATAATGCTGCTGCTAGTTGGTTTTCCTGCCAAGGCTGCCACTGTGTCTCCTCCCCCCATCCCAGCATACCCCCTGAAGCATGCACAAGTAGAAAACACATTTTTTTTTTCCTTTTTTTAGAAAATAAAGTTCTTCTTTTTCCATGTACCTTGTTGTTCTTTCTCCCTTCCCCATCCCAATCCCTACATCTGCCTTTAGACAACACCACTTTTCAAAAGCACTTTCAAGAGCAGCACATATCAAGGAGGCTTCCTTCTGTTACTCTGATCTCCGCTTTCAGGAGCCCTTTCTACTCTTTTCACCACTGAGCTATTTTTTTCCAGGCAAGAGAAAGCAAGGATCCAGAGTAGCCTGTGGTGCTGAGACCCCCTGGGGAGCCTCTGCCAAACCACCCCCTCAGGGCTTAAACTCTAGGTTGTAGGCACCTTGGTGCAGTCAACGCTGTTTTGGTAGGTGGTTTCTACCTTCCAAGCCATTTGCTTTAGCTGCAGCTTTTGCCCCAGGAGGAGAGCCTGCCTATCAGGAGCCCAGGCAACCCTGAGCAAGCAAGCCCAGCATTCAATGCTGGCACTGGTGAGACTGGAGTGCTGGCTCACCTGCAGAGGCTACCTTCATAGACCCTGCTGGGAACTTTGAAAAATTTTTCAGGAACAACACTTGAGCAAATTTGAGGGAGGGAAAGCCTTGGCCAAAAGTCATGCCTTCTGAAATCAAGTCCTTGAAGCCTCAGGGCTCCCAGCTTTCTGTCCAGATTGGGCCAGGGCAGAGGCATGGGAAATCAGAATCTAATTAGAAATATGCACTTAGGGTATGTTGACAACTTCACCTAGCTATGTGTGAAAACTCTTAGGAAAAGACCTCCTGCCTATAAATGAAGTTTTTTTTTTTTTTTTTTTTTTTTTTTTTTTTTTTTTTTAATCCAACATAAACTAAAAGTTTACCTCCTGTAAATATCTTTTTTTTAAGCAGGTATTGACTATCGAAAATGCCCAAACAAAAGTATTTCACTTGAGAACACCCTATAGATAGATGGAACTTAGGTGCCCTGAAGATCATCTTTATATAAAAGAATCTGACCTCACTAACCTTAAATTCTTAAGTTCCTTAGGCTTAGGAATGTAGTCTGGACACACAATTTCCTCCTATAGATTGCTTAGTTCGATTAGTTTTTAGATGATATCTATTGTTTTAACCAGATGTGACTTTAGGGATACACAAATATTAATTAGGTGAAACTCTCTATAAACCTTGCTAATATAAGATTGTATAATTAAGGCAATCATGACAACTTTTTAGTTGCAGTTCCACACTGAGGCAATTTTAATTTGTAGCAAATTGACTTTAAAACCCATCTTTACAATCCATCAATTGCTGATTGGTTACTTGAAAAACATAAGCTTATACAGACATACATATACACACATCAAAGCAAGAAAGAAAGCCAGCAAAGAAGAACATATTTAGACAATGATAATAAGATTTAAAGGTAGAAACAATAATACAGTTGGGCAGTGGTAGCAGGTAGTGCATGCCTTTAATACCAGCATTCAGGAGGCAGAAGCAGGTGGATTTCTGTGAGTTCAAAACCAGCCTGTCTACAGCCTGTACTGTTAGACAGAGAAACCCTGCCTTAAGAAAACAAAAAAAGGGGCTGGAGAGATGGCTCAGAGGTTAAGAGCACTGACTATTCTTCCAGAGGACCTGAGTTCAATTCCCAGCAAAACCACGTGGTGGCTGACAACCATCTATGATGAGGTCTGGCGCCCTCTTCTGTAAAACTGTACGCATAATAAAAAAATCTTAAAAAAAAAAAAAAAGAAAACAAAAAAAAGTAGGGGCTGAAGAGAAGGCTCAGCAGCTGAGAGCACCAGCTGCTCTTCCAGAAGACCCATGTTCAATTCCCAGCACCCATATGGCTGCTTACAACTGTCTCCAACATCAGGTGAGGGATCTGATACCTTCACACCAATGTACATAAGATAAATATGTTAAAAAAAACAAAAGCAGAAAACAAAAAAAACAAAATCTCAAAACAATAATATAATTCTTTTATCTCTCAAGTCTCATATAGTACAGTTCACTTTCATATGACTTATATCCTTAAAAATCTAAATTATTTATAAGTCATAGATAGCTAACTATGAGCCAATAAGAATATAAACACAATTTTCATATTTTCAACACATTATGTAATAATATTTATTATAATTCCAATAGAAAAAATGCAATATCATAGTAATAAGTATTCATAGCAAGGTTTCTCACATCATGCAGAAAAAACAAACAAACAAAAAACCCCTTCTAATGAGCAGCATCTTGAATTCTTAATGTAATGTTCTAGACACAGAAATCAATGGGGAAGTAAATTTCATGGAAGAATTTTATTATTTTGATGCCCCATAATTTAATTTTAATTATATATTACATATTTATAAATATATTACATATATTTATATATTATATATTTGAAAATTTTACTTATAGTATTATCTTATTCAATATTACATTACATTGTAAAAAATAGAAATAAGAAAACAACACTATACTGGCTAGTTTTGTGTGTTAACTTGGCACCCACTAGAGTCATCAGAGAGGAAGGAGCTTCAATTGAAAAAACGCCTCTCTAAGATCAATCTGTAAGGCATTTTCTCAATTAATGATCAATGAAGGAGGGCCCCTCCATGATGGGTGCTGGGCTGGTTGTGCTGGTTCTATAAGAAAGCAGGCTTAGCCAAATAGGAAAATCAAACCAGTAAGCAGCTCCCATCCTATGGCCTCTGCATCAGCTTCTGCATCAAGGTTACAGCTCTGCTTGTGATTTTCTTCTGACTTCCCCCAATAATAGACAATGATCTGGAGGTATAAGTTAAATAAACTCTTTTCTTCCCAACTTGCTTTTTGGTCAGGTATTTTATTGCAGCAATAGAAACCCTAACTAAGCTAAATACTTACCTCATTAATGTGTGCAGGCTAAGTATATTAGCAAGTAGAAAAAAAATACCACTTATGATGAATTTAATAATTTCTTTTTTAACAGCTAAAGGTCACTCAGATATTTTGCTGGGATACTCACTAATAAAATAAGACTGTATCTTCTTAAATTTTGGAGTTGGTATATAAGCTATATATGATAAATTTAAGCAATACTATTGCTATAAATTGTAGAATATGGTAGCTTAACATTTATAATAAAATCTTGTAATTCTTCACTTAGATGTTTCTAATAGAATCAGTGTCATAATTATTTGTTATTCAAAACCAACTGTGCTGGAAAGATGGCTCAGAGGTTAAGAGCACTCACTGTTCTTCCAGAGGTTCTGCATTCAGTTCCCAGCAACCACATGGTGGCTCATAGTCATCTGTAGTGAGATCTGATGCCCAATATGGCCTGCAGTTATAGCAGGTAGAATGCTGTGTACTCAAAAAATAAGTAAACTTAAAAAACCGATCATATGTTTAAAAATAAATGGTTAAACTTCTTCTAAAGGGAATCAAGATTCCAATTCCTTCTCCTTAAATTCTTACATTACACATGTACACAAGATTTATTACATTTAAAGAGTTTTATTTTTATTACCTTACAGTTTATTTTGACATACTATAAATTAAAATTTAACTTTTATTCCTAGTAAGCATAAAGTAATTTTAAAATTATTCTTCCAAAAAAACACAAATAATATACAAAGCTGAATATTCATTAAAGATGAAGTTACAGTTTTATTGAAAACATGTTTCTTAAATATTCATTATTTGTTAAAATGGGTCTTTTGTTTCAACTAGTAATTATATTCATGGATGAGTAATAAATACTAAAAAAGAGTCAGCACCAATATTTTATTTTAATAAAAGTAAATCCTATAAGTTTTTATATCAGTGAGGTAGTCTTATAAATGCTAGTGTCAATTTTTCAAATTTAGAGTATTCTGTCAAATTTTCATACAATGAATTTTTTATAAAATAATATTTTTAGTGGCTTTATCTAAAACTTGACTGAGTTGACTTCAAACTTCAATAAGGGTAAACAATTAAACACCATCCAAATTAGAAAATGATTTGTTGGTGCTCAGGAAAATAAATTGGTATGTAAAGTTCTTGCTATGCAAGCATACAAACCTGGGTTTCATCTTTAGCATCCACAGAGAAATTATAATGGTGTGCACCTGAGCTGAAGAGTTCAAAAGAAAGGAATCTCTAGAGCTTGCTGACCATACAATGTAGCCACATCCCCAAGCTCCAGGTCCTAGTGGGTGACTGTGTCTCAAAAAATAAGCTAGATGGCACTGAACATCAACCTCAACCTGTGCTATTTACATGCATGCACAGATGTCCATGTGAAATGCACACACACACACACACACACACACACAGTAGAGAGAGAGAGAATTAAAGAAAAATAATTTGTTATCTAATATTATGGTCATTTGTTTTTTCACATTATGAAAATGGTCATGCAGTGGTTTGTGTCGGAGAGGAACTCCCTGACTATCAGTTCCTTATGCAATTTTTATTCCTTGAGTATGGTCTGGACCTAAGGAACCACTTTTGAGATACACAAGTACCATATTGGGTGTTTGAAGTCACAGAAGGCACATATTTAATGTTCTCTCTTAATCATGCAAGGTAAGAGATATATTAATTTGATTAATTTATTCATTTAACAATGCACATGTTTATCTATATGCTATACCTATAAAATATACAACATTTAATTGTCAATTATTCCCTTCAAAATTTTAGGTGAGAAAAAGAATTTGCAAGATAAGGCTAAGAACAAACTGGCTTTTTTCTTCTTTTCCTCTAATTAAAGACCTTAACAATGCAGTGAACTGTCCTGGAACATGTGACAGGAAATGGATTGAGTGGATTGAACTCTGTTCAAGAGTCAGCAAGCAACTGAGTCCTAAGTCCAATGGACTGTGAGATACTAAACACTGCACACAACATGATTGTAAAATGAAGCCTATCAGCCTTCCTTTTTCACCCCTGAAATCAACATGTTGGCTGAATTTTCTGAAGCTCTAGAAAAAAGTATCATGTTCTTGTCTCTATCTTTAGCCTCTAGAAACTTTCTGCGTTCTTTAGTTAACAATCTTTTTCTACTTCAAGGACAAGTGTGGCTGGTTAAGTCTCTCATACCATATCACATTGGAATTCTCTCTATGACTCCCTCTTGCACTTAAAAGCAAGCTTGTGATTATTCTTGGCCCACATGGATAATCTATTCCAAGGGCCATCTGATACCAACTTACACAATTTTAATTCTCCCCTTTCATGTACTATAATAAATTTATAGTCTCCAATAATTTGATTAAGCATCATAAATGTTCTCAGAATTGTTGACTATGTGACACAATGGACTTGTAAGTTAATTTAAGTATTTCACAATGCATATTGTACACACACACACACAAACCCTTCATAGAAAGCAAGGGTTACTCATTGCATTTGATTATCATCTTAGTTTGCTTTAAGCTCAAAGTCATGCTGCCTATTTGCTGTTAATAGCATAGACCACACTCTAGTATTGAAAGCAAGCAGTCCATATGAAAAACAACATCCTGAAAGCCACTGGAGGGGGTGGAATAAGTTTGAAGTTCTTGGCCACACCTTATGCAGATAGTTAAATCACTTGATCAGTCCAGCAACTACATGGAAAAGACTTATTTATAGAAATTCTCTTTTCTCATTAATTTATTACTTAACTAATCAATTGTGTGTGTGCACATGCATGTGTGTGTTTTTGCTAAGCAGATGTGTACACATATGCACATACTGCAAAACATGCACTTAGAAAACCTAGAACAATTTGTGGAAGTCAGGTCTTTTTTTCCACTATCTGGGTCCTCGTACTTGAACTCCCATTGGCTTGGCAGCAAGCACCTTTGCATAAATAGCTGTATAACTAATTCCTATTCATTGAGAGATTTACTTTATGTGACTTTATTATGAGCTTATTCAGGGAAGGAATTTGTCTATAGGATAATTATTAACTTGGAGTACCACTGCATGAGAAAAATAAAGTGACTTAGGTTGAGAAGGTACTGAACCAAAGCAAAAAGGAAATTTTTAGGAATGAGATGTCTACAAGGTCTTTGAAAATTTCAAAGACTGGGGCTGGAGAGATAGCTCAGCAGTTGGAAGTGCTGGCTGCTTTTCTAGAGGACCTGAGTGCAATTCCCAGCACCCACATGGCAGCTCACAACTCTGTGTAACTCTAGTTCCAGGTGATCTGATACCAATGCACCTAAAATAAAGTTAAAAAGTTTTTTAAAAAATTTTAAAAAAGAAAAAATAACTTCAAATATATTTTTACAAATTTAGTACAAAAAACATGTGTACACGCCAATAAAAGTAGACAAAGAATCTGAACAGATTGTTTATTGCAGAAGATTGACCGGTGATAAACATGCATATCTGTAGATAATTCAACATTGTTACCCATCTAGAAAATGCCATTAAAAGCCATAGTAAGGCCTTTTTCTCCTCTGCTCCCTCTCCCCCTCTTCTTCTCTATTTCTTTCTCTTTCCCTCCCCCACCCATTATTTTAATAAATCTAGTATGGCCCCTTAAAAGAAAAGAAAGAAAGAAAACCATAGTAAGATCCTGCTGTAAACAACAAACACTGAAGAAGATATGGAGAACTAATGGCATATAGTCTGAAGTTACACATAAATTAACCTCAAGACTTAGTGATACCATTCCTAATAAAACTAGAGAAGTGAAACATACATTTACATAAAAACGTATACATCTGATAAATTGTTAAGTGCTGGAAAAAATTCAGATTTTTAAATGGGTGAATGGCCAAACAAACCAACATAAACGCAACTAATAAAAAACGTATTTGTGGTAAGACTGAATGCACCAATACATAGAAAACCATAGATGCATCTCAGAAATTCCATGCCCAGTGAAACAAACCAAAGTCAAAAGGCTACCAGCTGTATGGTAATTTACCTCACAATAAACATTTATGTCAAACAAATGTTTTGAAAACATCATGACAGAGAACTAATTAAATTTAATGTACCAACTCATTGTAATTATTACATCTAAATTATATGTGTCACATAAGAAAATCAAGATGATGGGGTTTGGGTTTTGTTTGTTTCCACAGCAAATTGTTGAAGGCAACCTGTGTTTCTCACATTTTAATTTTTCCAAGTGAACAAGTAAGAAATGGTTGATTTTTAACTTCAAGACATCATAGATTGCTGGGTATACCTAGAGCTGATAGCTGATACTGTGGAAATAGAGAAAAGGGAGAACATGCACTTCTTCAGTAAGAAGTGTTTACCATGTCCTGTGACAAAGAGACCAATTAACTACTGAGTGCCTGCTGCACTATGGACAGAGGAGCAACAAGCAGGACTCTAGTGTGAACTCAACTGTAGTGCAGTCTCTGGGGCAGCCAGCTCAGCAAAGGGTCCTGCAGATTCTGGGACAAGAGTGTGAAGGAAGAACAGGTATAGATCATATAGAACCCAGCTCTGGGCCCCAAGCTGTGCCCAGAAGAGAGAGCAGCAGCACCTCTAAGAAAAAGTTTGCCTTTAAGTTGGGGCTTCACTAACAGGGATGGAAACACCTTCCAGCAAAGAGAGATAAACAGGATATGCAGAATGGGCTCTTTGTACTTGGAACAGTCTAATGGCAACATTGTGTTTCTTCCAAGAAGCAAAAGCTTTGTAGCTTTTCTGAATGTTCTTAATTAGTGTGTAAATGAGTAAATTTGAATTTCAGGGTAATAATGAGTTGTTGGGTTTTTTTTTTCTTTTCTTTTCAGTTTTAAATAGGACTCAAAAATTGGCCTGAATTACTATCATATAATAAAAATGAGGAGAAAAGGAGGTTGCTGTAATTTGGGGCTTAAGTAACAATTACAACTGTTCTTTGAAGATTCTGAGAATATGGGTCTACTGGTGCTGGGGAAGAGGGCATTCAGAAACCCAGTGTCTATGATGAGTGAGTGACTGTTTCTTGAATGAATGGATGAGAAATGTAGGTACAGCCTTAGGTACATAAGCCTTGATCCTCTGGGACTGGGTTATATACTTCCATTTAAGAGCTCAGATTCCTGGGTGCTAGAGTGGGGACACTAAGGCACCACAGTACCTGAGACTCAGAAGGTTACCCTCCCTGCATTTTATCTCCAAACGCAGGGCAGAGCACCCACAGAAGGCACTCTGGTTCCCACAGCTGGATTTAAGGAGTCAAACCCAAGCTTAGCTTCATTCCTAGGGCTTTCTGAGAAAGTTCTGACAGGGACTCTCAGCCAGCTTGCATGCACTGCTGTTGGGATGGGTCTCCATGAGGCTGGTACCCTTTGGCCTTGGGGTTGTCAATCAATAGGGTGGCACTGTGGCTGCTGGCCACACAGGTGCCCCACCTGCCATCTACTACTCTACTCATGAATACCATGGTTGCTATCCTTCTGCTGGCCCATGTGCTGCCAGCACACCTGGCCTACCACCTGCATGACCAGAACTGACCATTTGGGGAGGGCCCTCTGGCTGCCTACTCAATGGCCACAGCTGCTCTCAATGGTCACAGTGTTGCTGCGGTCAGCTTGGATGGGTGTCTGGACCTGGTGCATCCTGTGCTGGCTGCTGGGCTTTGTTTGGTGACCTGGCTCTCCTCAGCCACCTTGACATTGCTTTCCAGAGCAGGAGATATTCTGATTGACTGGCTCCAACCATATGCTGTGTTGCAATGATGCACTACCCTTGGACAAGTAGACAAATCTGCCTCTGACTAATGGCCTTCACAAGGATGGCTGTGGTGGATTATTTCCTACCTCTGCTAGCCAAAGGCATCCCGGGAACACTGCCAGCCATGAACTCAGAGTGATAGCCCTGATACTGGCCTTGGTGTTATCTTCTTTCCCAGCCAGCATTGGGCTGCTAATGCTGTGCTATTTGAACCCAAGACCCTATGTATACAGCCTGGCCCTCAGCACCCTCAGCAGCTGTATGCACTTTTATCTACTACTACATGTCCCAAGCATCCTGGGACAAGGTGTAAACCATGCTGTGTTGCCAGCCCAAGGCCAGGAACATCTCTCTGGCATTCAACATGGCTAGAAGCTAAGGGATTGCCATACTCCATACCTCTGTGATAGGTGTTCGAGGTGAGAAGGAAGCTTTCAGGGTTGACAGGATCTCCCCTTTAACCTTTCCCCAACAGAACCCTCATGACTTGGCCTTTTGTAAACATTAATGTAGCTGAGGCCCACAGACAATGGGCTGGTGACCAATGCCCTTGTAAAAGGAGAGCAAAGGGCTGGGGTTCTGTATAACTGTCACCACAGCAGTAGGGAGAAGTAGAGGGAAGGTGACTAGGAACTCAAAGTTATCTTTTTCTACATAGTGAATTTGAATTCAGAAGTAACATGGGCTCTCCAAAACCTTGTCTAAAAACAAACAAAAACTACACAGAATGCAGAAATAGTGGGCAAGAACATGTGACTATGGAGGTAGAGAAGAGTAAAGAGTTCACAAGCTAAGGGATAGGAGAGAAGACTGGGGTCATAAGAAAACAGAAATGGGTCGGTTTCTCCCTCAGAGTATCAGAGAAACCCAGTCATAGACACCATGTTCTTGTCAAGGTGCCTCTCAGAACTATGAAATGATAAATCTACAACCTTTGTGCTTTTGAGGTATAAGCATGTGTGTATGCATGCACAGGCCTGTAGGTGTACAAGAAGGCCAGAGACTTATGAGTGTCTTCCTCAATTTATTTTCCACCTTTACAATTTTTTGAAATTACTTGTATGTGTTTGCCTACACATGTGTCTGTTCACTACATGTGTACCTGGTGCCCATAATAGCTCACTATGTCCTTCATGGTATTTTGCTACATTTCTTTAAAGATGATTCAAGAAGTGAATGAAGATTCCTGGAACCACCTGGCCACTCAGCTCTGCTCTTGGTATCCCTACACTTAACAAGGTGTCTCACAGTCGCAAGATGGCACAGTGAGTAAAGGCACTTGCTGCCAAGCCTAAGGACCTGAGTTTGATTCCTTGAATTGAAATGCTAGAAGAAGAAAACCCACTCCTTCAACTTGTCCTCTGACCTTCATTCATGAGCTGTGGCATTCACATCCATGACAGTCCCTGTGTCCAAGATTAAAGTCCTGTCCTCCTCCAATCCCAAAGACAAACCTCAGATGGAGCAATGGCATCTCAGAGAGCTGGCCACTGTGCCTGTAAGTCACCTGTCCCCAGGCTCTACTTGCAAATAGGCTTGTGCCCTCAAAACTATATTTACATTCATTCCATTGTTTGCTAAAGGCAGTAGATTGTCTGTGGTGTCAGGGGTCAGTTATACTTACCAGTGACCTATACAGCAGCAAGCCAGGACTTTTACCTGGATGACAGGACTAGGTCCCTGATTTGTGGATGACCCAGACTTTCCAGGCTGCAGCAGCCTTGGGCCTGACCTTTCAAGTTTGTAGTGTCTCCATAGAGTCTTATTTTTGCTAGGAAGAACATCTTCCAGGTGCCAGGAGAGGGTGAGCTCAAGTTGGGGAATCTGCAAGTGGTCTAGCTCATAGCATTAACTTGGAATGTACTGTTAGAAAGTTGTGGTAATTAGACCATATAGCAGATTTTCTTGGACCACCAGATAGAGTGCAGACCATAAATACAATCTGGCATCTTGCTTTAGGACATCACTGAAGGTGCTCAAGTTGAAAGCTAATGGCCCCTGGAAATATAGGGGATAACATGGCAAACAGTCATTGAGTAGGACAGCTAACTATACATGACAACTTTTTGAGATTGAGATCAACCTGATATTCAGAGAGTTAGAATTTGCAAATCTTTAATATGTGTCTTAAGGACTTTCAGGCCCACTGGGTCCCTACCACAGATTCAAACTGAAAATGGTAAATGTCTTAGTTAGGGTTTCTGCTACTGTGAGGAGACATCATAATCACTGCAACTCTCTCTGTTTTTAAAAGGCATCTGGACTTTCTTTTTTAATATTTATTTATTTATTATGTATAGAGTGTACAGAAGAGGATGCCAGATCTCACCATGTGGTTGCTGGGAATTGAACTCAGGACCTCTGGAAAAATAATCAGTGCTCTTAACCTCTGAGCCATCTCTCTAGCCCACAATCACTTCAACTCTTATAAAAACATGTAATTGTGGTGGCTGACTTACAGTTCAGAGATTTAATCCATTATTCATGGCAGGAAGTAAGGCAGCACACGAGCAGATACAGTGCCACAGGAGCTTGAGAGTTCTTACACTTTGATTCACAGGCAACAGGAAGTGGTCTGAAACACTAGGTAGTATCTTGAGCATACATGAGACCTCAAAGGTCATCTTTACAGTGATACACTTCAACAAGGCCACAACTATTCCAACAAGACCACATCTTCCATAAGTGCCACTCCCTTCAGAAGACATTTTTTTTTCAAACCTTCACAGTGGGAATGAAGGCGAGGAACTTCCTGTCCAGAAACTGAACAACACTCAAACTCTGAAAAGCCAACTGTGAATTTCTGGCCCATGAAGTGCTTCAACTCCACTCAGGCTCAATTCCCAGTTTTCCTTTCTATAGCCCCTCCCAGCCTTTCCTCCTTGTCATGTACTGAATGACAACATCTTTAGGATCTTGGCTGTTTCCTATTTTACTCCTGGTCTTTGATCTCAAAGGTAAACCTTTTCTGGAGTCAGAAGAGCTATGTCCTGGTTATGAGAGTTTGGGCAGCAACAGTAGGTTCTACAAACTTATGAAGACTTATGTGCCACCTATCTGCACCCAGATTCTGAGCCCAGACCTGGGGTGAAAGGACTATGCACTCATGACATAGATGTGCAGGCCCTAAGGGACCAAGTGTGACAACTGTTAGAGTGGAGAGTGAGTAAGGAGCCAGGCAGAGGTTGTTAAGTTAGTAAATAAGTCTAGGACAAAGTGTTGGACACACATACATACATATACAAATGCACACGCATGAGTGCGCATGCGGACACACACACACACACACACACACACACACACACACACCACTGCTATCTGCTGTGTTCAATGAAAAGTACTTCTTTCTCTTCATTTACACCAGAAATTTCAAGCCTGCTGAAGGAAGTTCCTGGCCTTCATTCCCACTGTGGAGGTTTGAAAAAAATGTCTTCTGAAGGGAGTGGAACCAGGCATTTAGAGTTCTTGTGGGAGAGCAGAGGGTCTTTGCTGATGCATACCTCCAGAGTTACCTAATATTTCTGGTGATACCGGTCAGCTGTCAGATCATGGTCAGCTGGACACTGTTTCTCACCTTGGAGACAGCCCAGGTTATTTACTATTGAGGTGGTAAGCACAAGGGCCAAAAGCAAACTTTGGGAGGAAAGGATTTATTGGTCACAGTCCATTATCAGGAAAAGTCAAGGCAAGAACCTGGAGGCAGGTGGTTGTTTGCCATTTACTGAGTGCTGGAAACCAAACTCAGGTTCTTTGCTAGAACAGCAAGCTCTAAATGTGAAGCCATGGCCTCAGAATTTTTTTTGACATGCACAGTATAGCTCAGGAAAGTCTTTTACCTCCTCTTGCCCCAGCCTTCAACAGATTTATAGGACTGCAACACCACATCTAGCTTCCACTATGCCAGGTGGAACAACTGACACACACTACCAAGGTCTGGATGATATCTCTAGGACATACTTTCATCAATTGTCACTGTGAGCTGCATTCTGGGATGGTCTTTCTAGCTCCATTCTGTACAGTGGCTGTGTGGCCTAGGTCAGCTGTAGTCCTCTCAGCCAGTCCTGAAGAGCCCAGACCCAGAGGTGAACAACCTTTCTTGTGGAAACAGCTTGACAACTTTGCTATTGGTTGACTGTATGATATTCATAGGCACCAGCCCCTGCAGGCTGCCCTACCTTCTTTTACAAACACCCCTAATCCTTAGCCTCCACACCAGCTCTCTACTGTCTGTCTTTTACAGTTTACCTTCTGCCCACACTGAATTCCATGGTTCCACAAGCCCCCATTAACCACCATCACACTGCCTTATAGGTACCAACTCTGAGGAACACTTGAAATATTCCTTCACTGGCATCTTGAACTAGTCTCCTCCTTAATTAGGTGTGATTGAGATTCTCAGAACCTCTAAACCTAATCCCACTGTTTCTTCTTAGTATCTTAGTAAGGAAGTATGCAGTTGTTGGGTCCCAGGGAGGCGTGGAAAATAATAAAATGCAGAACCATGGTCTAACACCAGGAAGAAAAACTTTATTCACAAGGGGCACAAAAGAAAAAGAAAAAAAAATCAGCTAGTCTAGGCCACAGCCAGAGTTCAAGATCTGTAACCATGACCAGGGGGGCAGATTATGGACCCATTTTTATATTAAGAGTTAACTATTAGGCATAACCAAAGGAATTTCTACAATTCTGAAGTTTAACCTTAGAGACAAGTTGTAATTCAGGATTTACAGTCTCCCATTAACAACGTTTTTAGAGAGTTTCAGCTAATTGATGTGTGTATCTTTACAGGTACATCTGGTTTACAACAGTTGGGGTTATCTAAACATTAAATCAACAAAGAAATCTAAAGGGGAATCTGTTAGCATTCTGTTTTAGCCCCGGAAGCTACAGCCAGCTAATGGCAATTGGCCTGGCCCCCCCACCCTGAGTTCTTTTTTTTTTTTCCTTCTTTATTTTGTATTTAACAAAAAAACAGTAACATGAATTTAAAATGAGGAAAAGTTAACAATAACTATGAACAGGATAAGAATCATAAGCATGGCTTATCAAGGGTGGTAATGCAAATAAGATTGCTACACATATATTTACTTTGTGTTCAGCTTTCCCTCTGAAATTCTTTTTTTTCCCCATCCCTGTATATACTCATTCAAGGTCCCTTCCCCCTCCCACCACATCTTGACATTTCTCTTCTCTGCAACTCCCCATCCATTCACTGGGCAGGGAGTTAGCATTCTGTTTTAGCCCCCGAAGCTACAGCCAGCTAATGGCAATTGTCCTGGCCCCCCCACCCTGAGTTCTGATGTCCAGCTCCATTTGAGAAGGATTCTTGCTGAAATTGTTAAAAAGCATGAGCAAGGTAGAAGTCATTAACCTTTTCTTGATTTTACATGGTTTCTCCATTTTTCTGATGAACAGGGGTCGGGGAGTACAAGGTTTGCAAATTTAGGGTTAATAAGGTCAGTGTCCCTTGTCTGCAGGCAAGGTAATCTTCAGGGCACCTGTCCTATTCATTTACAGGCTGTTATCAAAGGAAATACTTCTGTTTGGTCAGTGTCCCTTGACAATGCCTGCTAAATAAAGATAAGTACAGGTGTCAGATAAAGGAACAAATCCTTGACTATAGACAGAAGGTCTTTGTCCACATGACTGATTCTACACATAGCTAGGGGAAGTCACCAACATGTCATAAATACATATTTGTATATTTTTCTCATATTCCTAGACAATTCACAGTCAGCTAATAGCATCCTTAGGTGGATATAGTAGCCTTAAGGCCATTGAAACTCCCTATTACTCTTTTCCACTTAAAGTAAACTTTTTTGGAATCTATGAGAGAAATTCACAAAGAGACCAAAGTCTTTGGTGCTTAAGTTCCCTTTAGACCTCAGCCCAGTATCTGTAGAAAATCTATGCATAGCTCCTCAGCAACCTTGACCCATTTCTACTCCCAGGATATCTGACTCAGAAAAAGTGCTATGTGCACAGCTGTATACTGAAAAAGCATTAACCATTTGAGCATGTCATTCTGGCAGGTCTTGTCCTTCTCCCTAATCTCTCTTCCTTGCTAAAAACTATTAGATTGCATCCCTGAAGCTAGCTCCCAAATTCCATCTCCTTACTTGGCCACTTCTTCTGCCTGCTATATATATTCAAATTTAGCAATCAAATTCCCCTTTCTCTCATCTAATTAACATACCTAATTAATATTAAATGCCTCATCTCAATGCAAAATTTTCCCTTTTACTTTTATAAGCCATCATTTGCCTATGGGTCACATCTATCTCCCCTTTGTCCAGAGACAGTCCTTTGCCCTCTGGCACAAATATTCCTGCCCCCTTTGTCTTGTTCCTTTCCCCTCTCTCTTGTGTTCTGTCTCTTATTTTTGTTTCTTATTCCCTAACCTCTGTTCTTTTAGGGCAAAGAAATCCCCTTTCTGGTGAGAACTTGGTTCTGGGAGTCCTGGGCAGATACTTTCATACAGTGTGCTTTTTTTTTTCTTTTTTTGAGACAAGGTCATCCTATGTAGCTCTGGCTGTCCTGGCTGTAGTCAACCAATTCTGGCACCAAGTTTATAGAGTTCCACTTGCCTCTGCCTCTGGAGCACTAGGATTAAAGGAGTGTTCCAGTAAGCCTGGCCTAATATGCTGGGTATTTGAGAAAATCATAACAAAATGACTGCATGTTAAATTCAAATACAATTTATTTATTCATTTATTTATTTATTTTTATTTATTTATTTTGGATTAAATATAAAGCCTTGGGACATAGTGAGCAAATCTATACCTGAGCTATACTCAAGGTCTCTACCTCAGAGCCATGCCTCCATATCTTTTTTATATTTACTTTTATATGCAATTAATTGTGAGAGAAAGAGGGAGGGAGGGAGGGAGGGAGGGAGGGAGAGAGAGAGAGAGAGAGAGAGAGAGAGAGAGAGAGAGAGAGAGAGAAAACCCAAGTGTGAAGGTTTGAGAACAACTTGCAGAAATCAGTTTTCTCTTTCCACCATGTGCATGTGGGTCCAGGGATGAAATGACAGGTAGCAGGTATGGCAGTCAGCACCCTTACCCACTGCTCAGGATTGCTGGCTCTGTACAACACAGTGTCTTCAGAAGTTCTCTGAAAACACCTTGACACTTCCCTCTGTATGGGAGTCCCAGGAGTATTCAGTCACTGCTCACATCCTCTTGGTCTCTCCACACATAATCCCTCTTGCCTCATATGTGGACAACAGTCACAATGCCTGTGGTTTATGTTGCTATGGGCTCTGTGACCCCCACTGACACTTTATGGCAGCTCATAGGAATACTCCAGAGTAAAAGAAATATAAAAGCCGGGGCTGGAGAGATGGCTCAGCGGTTAAGAGCACCCTCTGTTCTTCCAGAGGACCCAGCTTCAATTCCCAGCACCCACATGGCAGCTAACAACTGTCTGTAATTCCAGTTCCAGGCAAAACACCAAGGCAAATAAATAAATAAATAATAAATAAATAAAGTTCTTAAAAAAAAGAAATATAAAAGCCAAAACTTTCCTATCCTAATAACTTTTGGTAAAGGTGACTCAATCTAAATTTGTACATTTGTTTTTCTTTTGTGCTTATACATTTTAAAGGCTTGCTCATGGTTTGCCATTTTTCCTTGCAATGAGTTTTCAAATTTGTACTTATGAGTCATCCACTATCTTGCAAAGGGTGAGCTCTGCTCCCAAGCCCAGATCAGTTCCAAACGGGTATGGAAAGATATCCTCTTTTTTTTTGTCAGGGAACTTAGTGCCCAGGGTGGAAGAAAAGGCTGGCATATCTAAAGCAGGCTAAAGCATTTCACCTGACTAGAGCAGTTGAAGCTGACCTATACCCGTCAGTCTTTTTACAGTGTAGAGAGCAATGGACTTTTAGATGCTGTTCTGTGGTACAGAGATAGGTCATGAAATGCCCAAGACATGTTCATAGGAAGATTTTGACTTAGGCTTCAACCTGTATCTTAGTCTTTAGGAGGCAAGTGTGGTGATAAATTTTATATTTAATAAAATATATTTTATAAAATTAGCCTGGAATATCAGAGAACAGAATTTCTCACAGTCAAGCCATGAGGGTCAGAGAGTGATAACTCACGCTTGTAATAAATGCCATCACTCAGAAGACATTCCTGTATTTCTGTTAGTTCAAAGCCTAACATCCAAACAATAGTTCCTCCCACCTTTAATCCTAACACTGGGATTATGATACAGAGTTGAACTTGTGATGTAAATGGGCAGAGAAGATATTTAAAGCAGACATAGGCAGATTGTAAGAGCGACTAGCCAGACTGAGGACTCTTGTAGATAGTATCTACCCTGTTCAGTCTGAGATGTTGGCTGGGTGAGAATTGATTATGGTCTGTTTCCTCTTTCTGATATTCCAGCTTTTCCCCCCAATATCTGGTTCTGGGTTTTCATTATATACTAATTAAAATTTGTGCAATAGGCAAGGATTTTACCAGCTTTTCCTTTTATAACCAGTTTTGCCCCAAGGTAGTGGTACTTCCATGGCCAGATAAACAAACCATTTGCATGCGGAAGACTTTCAGAAGAAATGGATCATAAAGGAAGAATGAATGGCTGGGTCCAGAGAATAGTGGCCTTGGTGAAGTAGCTCTGAACAAATGGAAAGCAGGAGTGAGCCATGAGTGTGCAGACTGGAATAGAGGAACACATGGACCAAAGTGAACCAGGACTAGAATGGGAGGCGATTTTCTTTCTTGGAAGCCTTGAGTGAGTGGCAAAGGAATTGTGTGGCTCACACTAAAGACATTTGTGTGCTTCTACAAGTGTTTTAGTCTCTCTCAGGCACAAATAGATAGAAGGTGTACCATTGCTCTGTGGGACATATACTTTCCTTGGGGATGGAGAGAACTGTAGCAGACTTTGTCCCAAAGATCCTTAGTAAGTTAACTAGGTGGTAGGGAAAAATAGTCTTATTTGATTTTTGAATCCCAGGGGAAGGGATCTTTTTCTTGTATAACAAAAACTTTCAGGAAATCTTCCTACCTTTTAAATGTTATTTCAAATATTTGCTGCCTATATTATTTAATTTTAGTAGACCTACATACAAGGAATGTATGATTAATTGGTTTAAATTATCAAAGCATAAACAGGGTTGTAATTAATTTTGAAAGTGTGGCTAGGTGTCTGCAGGTTTGAATTGTATGCATGGTGCAATATAGAGGTGGGATCACACAGAAAATCTGCAATGAAGTTAAACATTTCTCTCTCCTAAGTGAGCAGACACCTGATAACCACATGGAGAACAGATTAGATTAGTAACACTGTTTAAGACTTGTCTCTGGCTCTGTTTTAGCAGTGCCCTGTGAGTGAAACTTGGTAGGGTGTACTACGAAGAATTTGGACTCACTGAGCTTCCTGCCCTACCTGATGACCCCTGGGCCACTTTGGTATTCATTCTCTTGCTATACCACTCAGGTCCATGAGAGTCCATGTATCTGTGTACCCATGCCTTCTTTGCAGCCTGCTTGCTTTAGAGGTCCCCACTTTAGGATGGGATTGTGCTGGCTTCCTAATTGCCCTGGAGTCCCTTTGCTTCTCTGCTCAGATGCTTCTCTTTCTTATGCCTTCTGTTTCATTTCAGTCAAGTCTCCAAGTCTGCATGCAGAATTCTACTGTTTCTGTTTTCACACCTTAGTAATTGGTGCTGCCTGTTGATAGTTGCTCTGCATGTATATTCTACATGGGTCAGGAAGAGCTGATGTGTATCAGGAAGCAGAAAGTGTCTGATGCAGAGATGCTCAGCAGGCTCAAGCAGGGGGCTGCTTTGGAGCTGCCCAGTGGGCACCTGCTACCTGATTGGATCCCTGTGAGAAGGTGGTGAAAAGGGAGGAGGGGCCAGCCCTTCTTGATCCTCTGCATAGTTGGGACAATTCTGGGCCCAAGATACACAAGCAGTGCCAGAAAAAGGCTTTATACCCATGAAATGACATAGAGTGATTAAAAATTGCAAAACAGCAATTTTTAAAATAACATAATGCCTGAGAGAAAGGATGGCAGAAGCCAACAGTCTCAAGTTATAGTGGCTAATCCATGCACACTTCATGCATGGGTGACAAGTACACTCCCTGTGGCCCAGAGCTAAATACAGCAGATCTGACTCCAGATTCCTGCACACAGATGTTGTATGCTGATGCCTATATGGGAGGAAATAGATTTTCACCATTTTTTTCGACATTAGGAACTGAGTTAATTCTTCAAGCCAAAAAAAAAAAAAAAAAAAGAATTTTTTTTGCTAGTGTTGTTGATCACTTATTTTTGATACCCTAAAAAGTGTCTCAGTTATTGTAGAAAAATAAAACAACCCCATAACCAATCTGCATGTATGTGTCTTTTTTCTGATGGAGAGAGATTTGTTCTCACACATATCCATTAGGGAGGCTTCCTGCAGGGGAAGAATGAACTTTGAGTCCAATTCACAAAGAATTTAAGAATTTCAAACCATGGACTTCCCTGGAGCTGAGGAAAGGTCAAAGCAATGAATTTTCACCATGGCCAAAGGGGTTAATGTTCCAGTTCCCTGCACACCAAAGGGAGTCACTGGATCATTAAAATATGGACCTGGAGATCAGTGTAGCTCTCACTCCTCAGCAAAGCATTGCCATTTAGCAGGACATAAAGACCATTACAGAAGTTCACCACTGCTCAAAATACAGGGAACAGACTGTGGGATGCCAAACACCCAGTTGATTCATCTACAACCCCTATGCTTAAGGCTCAGGGAACATTCTAGAAGAGGTGACAGAAAGGTTGTAAGAGCTAGAGGACCAGGATATTTGTGGAGAAATGGCATCTTTGATATATGACAGGGAGACTGAAATTGATAAATTGCAACAACATGGTCACCTAAAAACCATTGCACAATAACAACACTAATTGACACGCTAATTTCAGGAGTCTCACACGGTCCCACCCCTAGATGAGGAGCCACAGACAAAAATGGCTGTTAAGGGAATGAGAATCATTCTTCTCTAGGGACAAATTCTCTGATAAGCTATCCAATCCCAAGTGGTCACACACACACACACACACACACACACACACACACACACACACACGTAAAATACTAAATAGACTGAACAGTTGTGTGTGTTCATACATGGAACAATAATGCTTGAAGAAGAGGTCATGAACTTGAGAATGAGTAGGGATCGGGGTTGGAAAAGACAGAGGAGAAAAAAGCAGGGTGAAAATGATGTGAATATAGGTCATATATGAACTTCTTCAAAATTATAAAACATATATGCTACATACACATATGCTTTGGGATTAGAATTATTACCCATGTTAGAGCTATTGTGTTAGGATGAGAGCACAACTGTTCTTCACCCACAATTAGAATGCATCATGAGTAAGATTTTCTAGAAGAACATTTCATCCCAGTGACCTCCTTCCCACCTGCTCTCTGCTGTCATCTTTTGGAGACTTTCCCCTTTCTCTTCACTCTTCATCAGAAAAAGGTCAGCCCAGAGCTGTCATACGCAGGGAGCTGGATGGCTTCAGCGCTCTTGGATGGAAAGGGCATTCGCTCACCATCCTTGCCGTGCAGTGCAACAGAGTCCTGTTTTGCTTCCAAGTATGGGATCACAGGATTTGGACAAGTTCAGTTTACTTACCTTTGAAATGGCAATAATTCTCTCACCAATTATGCAGAGTTCAATGAAACTTAAAGAGAGTCCTCTCTCTGTATCTATGGTGGCTGGCCCAGAGCCTCTCATGCATACCATGCAGTGTTGGCATGGGACCTAGGCACATTTGCTGGTGTACTTTCAATCATCTCCAGGTAACTCGTTATAACCCAATGAGCTCACATGGGGCTGGCAAGAGTTCCCATCTGTCTAAAGAACGTTTTGTAACAACCACCAAAACTCTTAGGAATATTACACATACTTTTGGTATGGCAGCTCCCCTCTTTGTGATTTCAGCTTTTTGGAGTAACAGGATGACTGCAGATACAGCCACCAGAATAGCACCAAGATCTGGGACTGTGGTGCATGTCTATGATCCTAGGACTCTAGATGCTGAGACAGGAGGATTGCTGTTTGAGTCCTCCCTGGGCAAAATAACTGAGTACTAGGATATCCAAGGTTACATGGTCAGATCTGCTCATAGAACAAAAACAAAAGAAAGAAATGGCAGGAATAGATATTTAGTGATATTTGACTGCTTAAAAATATTCTTATAGGTCACCAAACATTATGGCTGACTTTTGTAAGAGATATTTTACACAGGTACATGTGTAAGGGGCATGGACCAATGTAAATGCCTAGGATGCTGAGCAACCTCATTTTAGTGCTTTGCTTAATTTTCTGTCACATTCTTACTGTCTCTACATCTGAGTATCATTGTGTAAGATCGACATCATGGGCCTTGAGCATGATTTCGTCAAGATTCTGGGAACCCATGTGTGGGAAAGAGGGGGGTCGCCCAGTGTCTACCCTGGCATGCTGGGATCCAGCCATAAGGCTATTCCCTGCTTCTTAGTTTCTCTTGTTTTCATTTTTTCTCTAAGACAGTGGATAGATTGAAAGACAGGGCAGAAGGAATGGGGCATGGGGATCACAAAAGGGACAGAGATAAAAGGGAAGTTCAGTGAGTATCTTCCTTAGGGTTTTTGCTGCTGTGAAAGCACAATGACCAAAAACAACTTGTGGAGGAAAGGGTTTACCTCAGTTCACAGTTATACATCATACTCCATCAGAAGGAAGGGCCGAACCCTGGAAGCTGGAACCAGAGTAGAAGCTGTGGAGAGGCACTTTTTACTGCCTTGCTCTTCACGGCTTTCCCAGCCTGTGATTGGTCTCACCCAGTGAGTTGGGCCCTCCCCTATCAATCATCAATCAAGAAAATGTCCCTCATGCTTGCCTACAAGCCAGTCGAGTGGGGGGACAATTTCCTCAATAGAGGTTTTCTATTCCCACATGACTCTTGCTACACTAGCCTGTATAGCAGGACTGGGGCCTGATGCTGTGGAAGAAGCCTGAATGGTTTACATCAACTTGGGGCCAAGGTATTTTGCTAGAAATTGATGTCTCTTGAGAGGGAAGGCTTCAATTTGAGTGTGAGATGCTGAACCCTGGGGTCAGGGAGCCCTGCTAAAGGATTAGGGATTTGAATTGAACCATTCTGGGTGCTCTTAAGAGAGCTCTCTGCCTCTGAGACTTGTTCTCCAGAGAGCTTTCTTAGCCTATCCTATACATCTCCTGTGGAGCAATGCTTACCCTAAGGGACTAGTTAGCCTCAAGTAGACTGTTCTGGTACCCAGAAGACCTCACAGTCAAGTTCCCTCCAGCAATAAACTGTTTATACATTTTTCTCTTGATATTGATTCCACATTTCCAGTGGGCACTGAATTTAGGATCGTTCAACAGCCACTAAACCCTTCTCTTTGAGAATAACACCACCATACATTTTCTTTTTATCATTTCTCTTTGATAGCTTGACAAAGACAACTTAACTCTTCCCTACCCAGGGATGAGTTGTAGATTTTATCAAGCCATCTCTCTATGCCCCCTGGTGCTGTTGGGGTGCCATTTAAGAAAGAGAAAATAAAGTAACTTTTCACAGCAGTTTCTGCCCAAAATGTTCCTGATGTTTGCTGGGTGCATCCTTTTGCTTTCAGATATTAGCTGTTCCTAAGGGTAGAAATAGGTGAAGATTTGGCTGTTGGAGGTGCTAATAAAATGGGCTTTGCACCCAAGGAAATCCTGCCTTCAATATAGATTCATTTGTCAGGTAAATTCCACCCCAGAAGACCAGAGATCAGTATATTCCCAGCTCCAACCCCAGGGCTCATTCCTGGCTCAGTCGCTGTCTCAGGTGGCCCCACTGAGCCCACTCCTTCATGCCTATGCATTCTACTACATGGGGCAGCCTAAGAGTTCCCTTTGAGCAAGACGGAGTACTTAGGGATGCTGCCTATGATGCAGCATGAAGTGTCCATCAGAGCATGAGTTGCTTGTGAGTTCTTTCTGAGGGTCAAGTCCAGTGTAGGATACTTTCTGAAGAGTGGGTCCAGCCTCATTTGAATCATTTGAACTATTCTTACCTCATCCTTTACCTTGCCACCCCTCAGCTATTTTGAGTGAGAAAGGATAAAAGTGTTAAGTTGGTGGTGAGATCCTAGGATGGAAAAGCACCATAAGTGAGAAATCATTCTGTAATTTCTGGTTTGCTTTATAGTTTGGTCTAATTTATACTCCTGACTTTATTTTACTCAGGGGTATCTGTTATATCAGTATCAAATTATATGTACTTTACGACCCCATCTTCTTCTCTATGAGATCCATTTTAAAAGTCCCATGTATGCCAAAACACATATACAATGCTTTATATAAATGGTGTGGTATTGGAACATAGCATATCACATGCTCCAGTATACTATAAAATATCCTTTGATATCTGATAATAGTGTGTAAATGCTATCTAAATAGTTGGTACAGTTTGTCATTCAAAAAAGAAAAAAAAAACCAAATCAAACAAAATATCTAGTCTGTATGTTCAGTGGAAACCCCTGAAGACACACCCACACACACACCCCCACCCCCCCACACACACACACACATGTTGGAGACTGACCCAGGACTATTTAGAATTTCCTGCTTCTTAGATGAAGCATCCTTGGTAAATTACTAGCTTTGCAAAAACAGGCTTCTTGGAGTCCTTCAAGATTAGACGTCCTTAGTTAGTTACAGAAGTGAGCTTCATGGAGTCTCCCATGATAAGGTGTTCTTCGCTAAACTGCAGGCCTTGCAAAAAATGGGATGTCCTTGGCCCATCGTACAATGTACGTTTAGATAGGGCTTCAAACAGTAATCAGTCAGCTGCAGAATCATGGGACCAAAGAGTTCCTGCCTACCCTGACTTCCTCTGATAATTTTTCACTCTCCTCTTCGGTTAACTCCCTTCTCTCTGCTTCCCCTCTCTGCCTGGAGCCTTGCACTCCCCTCTCTCTGCTCCCCCCTCCCCTTCTAAAGCACTGCTTAAAAAGCCTCAGCATTCATTCAATAAAAGAAGCCTTGATGTGACTCAGACTCTTGTCGTTCTTTATGCGCTCTTTATTCCTCTCTCTCTCCCCCCATTTGCTTCACAGGTGGCCCCCCCTCGAAACCCTCGAATAGCTGGACAGGGACACACACACACACACACACACACACACACACCCATGGGAGACATTCCTATAAGAATATTTTTTTTCTATGATCAGGGTCATAGCTATGAATTATATTATATGATGTCTTAAGGTCATGGGGAAAGACTCTGGATATTTGAAAACACAGCAGAGAGCATCTGAGGGCTTTGATTAAAGGAAAGTGATCTAATTTATAATTTACCAGTTTCCTGTATTTCCTGAGAGAATAGATTATATGAGTTGTGACAGGCAAAAGAGGAAGCAGGAGATGCTAGGTTGGTGTGACTGGCGTGAAAGATGATGGGAGTAGACTGCAGCAGGAAACTAGGGCAGAGGAGGTGCTCATGGACTCCGAGAATACCGTAGAGCCATTGAGACTGTGGGAAAGAAGGATCAGGGTCTGTAGATTAAACTAGGTGAGTAAAAAGAGCAGAGGAAGGTAGATACATATACTTGACATCTTTACAGTATCAAGTCTTCCCATAAAAAGGCTCTTACCACCTCTTTGTCTCTCTCTCAGCACACAGTCAATAAATATCTAAGGCTTATTGCCAATGGACCCATCTATGTCTATTGTGGACTGTAAAATGCTATCTAGGGAGAGATGTTGAGGAGGGAGTTGGAGATGAATTTTACATGCTGGCCATTCTGTTAGTCATAGCTATTTGAGAGTCATTAGCATATTGGTATGTACTCAGGCTATTGGTTTGGACAAGTTTCTCAGGAAAGAAGCTAGTGAGAGGTTACAAGGAGCTCCTACCAAGAGGTAAAGAAGACCCAGGAAAGAAGGCTATAAAAGTCACAACAAAATCTATAGTGCAGTTCTTTGTTTTTATCTTTTAATTTCTTTTTTAAATTTTATTACTATGCACAAAGAAGTCACACTTTCTATCCTTGCATATCCTTATTCAAGGTCCATTCCCCCTCCCACCACATCAGATCATTCTCTCTTTTCCACAACTCCCCATCCCCTCCCTGGGCAGGCAGTAGACAGTCCCATGGTCCCATTGACACAATATTGCTTAGTTCAGTCTCCACTCCTGGCAGATCCAGTTTTCTCCCCAAAACCTCAAGACTGAGTCAGGTGTTCCTCTAGGGGGAGTGGGATCCAAGGAGTCAGTCCAGGGTGTATCTGATCCCAAGCTGTTCAGTGGTTGTGGTTTGCAGCTTGGACATGCTTTGCTTTTTTTCTTGTTTGTTTGTTTGTTTGTTTAGAGTCCACTAATGAGTGAGTAGTGCAGTTCTAAGGAAGACAGAAAAGGAGAGGCACATAAGGTTCAGTGACTTATAGATGCTGGTTGCTGGGAATTCTGAAGAGGGAAGAGAACAAACCCTAAAGACTCCCAGAACTGGTCATTGGTGATCTTAATCAGATCAGAATTGGGAGGAGATGCAGGCCTGACTGGAGCCATGAAAATAATAAGGCAAGAAAAAGGACAGTTCATTTCCATCACTGTGATTTTTCTATTAAAGCACCATGAACACTGTAGTAGTGAACTTGGACCCATTGTTCCTATGGAATATATAGGGTTAATTTTTGTAAGATCCTGATTGTTATTTTACACACACATATATATATGTGTGTGTGTGTGTGTTTATGTATTGTGTTATGTATACATATATTATATATATACATATATATATAATGTTTAGGCATCTCATTTAACACATTGTTGAGTCATTTAGCTCACACCCAGCACTGCTATAGCTCTTGTATCTACAGTACTTCTTTATCTGTTTACTCTATAAGTCAAAGCTCAGGCTTTGTGTACTGAGTTGGTAGATGGAACCCCAGCACTATGCCTGGTGACTGTTTTAAAAATGACACCACAAACATCACATACAAACTAAAAAAATTGTGGCACCATGAGAAAAATGCCTGTTTTGTACTTCTAGTTCTGAAGCATGAAGTCCTGTGCCTCCTGGTTGGACCACAGCTGGAAACTCAAATGTTTTGGTGCCCTGTAAAAAATTACAAATGACTTGAAAGGGTTTTTGAGAACAGCTTTTGACGTCACAAAAGCTTCAGCAAGCAGGTGGATTACATCAATGACGTGTAATGCCCAACCATAGGCAACTTTTTGAGATGTTTTGTTGCAAGTTTGGCATGTTGATGGACACCTTATTTAGTTTTCTCTTAATACTACACTTGATATTTGTGTGTTTTGACATGAGAGAGCTCATCTTGGACAAAGAAAAATTGGATTACTTTCAAAGGCAAGTCTTCAAGAAGATGAGAAGTGCAGTCCATAGACCATCAGCTCAAGGGGCCACCTGTAATGAAGGTGGAAAGATTTAGCTCATTGTATGATTTGCTTGGGACTGTCCTCCAGTACATTTTTGTAGTATTCATATAGGTTTAGTGTATTTCCCATTACCTTAATTCCTAGGCATGATATAATTTTATGTCTCAAATGGATTTTTCCTTATTACTGCACTTTATAAATGCTTATTGCAGGCATTGTGACAGATACTGATTTGGGCATATTTATTTCATACAAAATCACTTTATTGGCCTCTTAGCATGTTTTAATAATGCTTAAAGGAGGTGTTTGCATTTTAGAAAGATAATTATGTTTTTAGATTTTTGACAGATGTATCTGTTTGTTCTTCTACTGTTTATTTGAATCTCTAGAACAACATTTTATATCCCTCTCTTATTCCTTGGTTTATAGAATTGCATTGTATTTGAAACTTAATGTGAGATTTTCTTAGTTTTTCCTATAACATTAATCTCTAGAAAGTTTATTTTTCCTGTTTACCTGAAGCTTCCTTTCCCTTTCTTCCCTCCCCCTCTCTCCCCTCCCCTCTCTCTTCTCCCTCCTCTACCTTCCTCTTTCTTACTTCACCTTCCCTTCCCAGCTGCTTCACTTCTACTTGCCATTATAAATGGCTCTTAAGTTTAACAAAGACTTTTAGTATTATTGCTTATTTCTTTTACATGTATTACTTTTTTAATTGCTTGTGCATCTAAGGTGTGGGGATATGTGAATTTGAGTGCTTCAGGGAACCAGAGGCATCAGATATCCCTAAAGCTGGAGTTAATAGGTGGTTGATAGTTGCCTGATATGGGGGCTGGGAACTGAACTGGGCTCCTCTACAAGAGCAGTACACTCTCTTAACTGCTGAGGCATCTCCCCAGAGCTTCTTCCAAATTTAAAATAATGACTTTATCATTATTATATTCTCCTTACTTAAAATCTTAAATGATGCATATGTAAACTCTGCTTGAGAATGCTGTAAGTTTTAGTATGCAGTTTGATTTATTCCTGCTTTGCATCATACTACTTAGTAAAAATACTATGATTTTTTTCTAATTACGTTTCATAATAAGGTAGCTTTATTAAACACATTTGAAGAGTTTTTACTCTCCTTTTTATAAATGACCATTTTCTTAGGTGCATTTATATTCTTGTACATATCTGTCTGTGTATGCATTGACTTATGTATGTATTCAACTGTACACTTTCATATGCTAATATATATGTGTATATACATATGTCTATCATCACATATTTGTCTGTTATTATCTGTGTGTCTATCTGTTCCAGCTGCAATCTCACCCATAGTCATGCTTTCAACACATGGTTTCCTCCAATTCTCTAATTTAAATAAATAGTTATTTTGTTTTATTTTTTGTTTATGAGTGTTTTGCCTATATGATGTATGTATCATATGTAAGTACCTGATACTCAAGAAGTTCATAAAAAGATATTGGATCCTCTAGAGCTAGGGTTATGGATGACCATGAACCATCAGTGCATGCTTTTTAAAATTTATTTTAATTTATTTATAAAATAGTCTTTCCACCTCCATGTATCCCCTTGTTCTCCCTCCTTTGCCCCTCCCAATCCCTCCTGGTCAGCCTTCATCTTCCCTCCTCCCCACCCTCCCATCCCCTCCTCCAAAAAGGCAAGAGGTCTCAAGGTGGATCAGCTTAGCATCCTCTCCAGGATGGTCTGATTTCCTCATTCTAATGTCATGACTGGGTTAGATGTTCCTCTGGAGGGAATGGGCTCCAAGCACCAGTCCATGCACAGAAACACAGTTGATTTCTTCCCTTGAGGCTCCACATACTGCCCATGTCAGTGGACAATTGTCTATCCTTGGAGGGCCTAGTTACTTTTCTTAAAGATTCCCCAGTGGCTGTTCTTAATTCAGTGAGCTCCCCAGAGCACCTACCAGCCATCATAGTGGGAATTTTCCTGAAAAGCCCTATCCCTTTGTTCATATAGAGTCTCCTCCCCTGCTTTCAGCTGGACCTGGAGCTCAGTCCAGTGCTCAGCCATGTATCTCTGCCTCTGTTCATTGTTGGATGTAGATTCTGTGATGGCACTTGGGGTAGCTATTCATTTGATTATAAGGGAAGTTTTGTCCAGGCAACACCTTCACTATTGATTGGAGACCTAGCCAGGGACATCCTGTGAGTAGCTGTAGGTTATTTTAGCACCCAGTCTTTTTCAAACCGCACATTAGCTTCCTCTTTTGAGATCTCTCTCTCTCTCTTTTTTCTCCCTCCTTGTTGCTCCTCTCACTCAATCATCTTCTCTCATGATTCATTCCTACACCTTCATGGTTATAGCCCCTTATGTTCCCAATTAGCTAGGAAGATATTCTCTATTTTCTCTTCCTAGGGGAATCCCTGGGTGTCTCTCTTAAGTTCCTTCTGATCCCAAGCTTTTCAGGGGTTGTGGTTTTTAGCTTAGGTGTTTTTTGCTTTTTGTCTAAAGTCCACTAATGAGTAAGCACATCCTGTGTCTATCTTTCTGGGTTTATGATACCTCGGTCAGGAGGATATTCTCCAAATCCATCCATTTGCCTGCAAATTTTAGGATGTCATTATATATATATATATATATATATATGTATATATATATATATATATATATATATATGTTGTGAGCCTAGCCTTTAATAGCTGAGTCATCTCTCCAGCCCTAGGATATCATTTTTTTTCACTGCTGAGCAGTACTCCATTGTGTAGATGTACCACAGTTTGTTAATTTCATTCTTCCATTGAGGGGCATGTAGGTTGTTTTCAGGTTCTTGCTATTACAAACAATGCTGCTATGAACATAGTTGAGCTAATACCTTTGGAGTGTGAATGTGCCTCTTTAGGGTATATACCCAGAAGTGGTATTGCTGGGTCTTTGGGGGAAATTGATTCACAGTTTTCTGAGGAACTGCAATACTGCATTCCAGAGTGGCTGAACAAGTTTACACTCCTGGGAGTGTAAACTTGTAAAGACTTATTTTCAAATGCTTAAAAACTTTCAAATTTCCTTCTCCTAAGTCCTCCACTTAAATTCTTTACTCGTATTTACTTTTTCTTGGGGTGAAGGGCTGGTCTTGAACTTCTGAGCCTCTTACCTATGTCTCCCAAGAGCTGGGATTATATGCAGTACCACTTTTCCTCTGTGCATTAATTTCTCTAATATTGAAAGTTCCAGTCTCTCATGAGTTTAGATACTTTGAGTATCTCTTCAATGTCTGTTAATTCTGTCTGCCAAAGTCAATAGTACTGATATATACAGAATTATTATAAATTCTTATGTAACATTCTGTGTTTTTGTAGACAACCCTCCTCTGTTCTTGGATTTCAACATCTTCCATGCTTTATTCTCAGAAGCACTCATTTTGCCCTTTTTATGATGCTCTTTAGTCTGTTGTGTCTGCCTCTGAGCTGGAGCTTAAAGACTCCAAGTTGTCTTTTCCTCCTGAACTGGTCTTTATAATAACATCCTCTCTCCTGCTTACCTATGCCACTGTATTTCTTGTCTGTTATGGGTCTGGCCTTTGATTTCATTGTAGATAGGGTGGGACCATTTTACTCACAGCAGCTTGAAACAACAAACAGTCTTCCAAATTTTACCATCGCCATTCCACAGCTCCCCTACTCATCTCCTTGGACAATTAATAATGGACATTTATTTTTCTTAAATATTAAGCACACTGTTCCATACAGTGCTTCATTTAACCCTCTTTTCCTTTTCTGTGTCCCATGCCAGCCCTTTGAAAGCTCAATTGTGACTGAAAGCTTACCTTTGATACCCCACTGCTATAGACATTATTGCTTCTTTTCCACCTGAAATGGAACTTCTAAGTAAATAGGATATTTTGGCATTGACTTAGGGGACATTCTTTTTATGGACCCCTACAAAATAGGTCCTTTGACTGGCCTAAAAGCTTTTGCTTCTCATTAATTAAATTTGTAATCATACTTAATCATTTTAGTTGTTGAATTGTGGGAGGAAGAATTATGGTCTAGTGAAACAGATTTGGCCTTTGCTCTTAGAGAGTGCCGGGAATACTCACACCTAGGCCCTGCTTGCTGATTCAAGGCTCCAGGACAGCTGAGTTTCATCACTAACTTCTGTAAAATGAGGTTAGAACTTTGTTCTCCCAAGACTTATTAAGTTCTTAGACCATATTTGATAAGCTTGGTATTGCCTAAGAAGAGTCAGCCCTGTGCACTTTTATATAGAGAAATGGCTCAATGGGTGTTTCTAGAATTAAATTAGCTTCATGATAAATCCTGACCTCAAATATGTGCCACAATTTCACTTCCATATGTAGTTTATATTAACTAAGGTGTTCAGCACTGGATAGCTCCTTATGTAAGTAATGTCCACTGTTCTTGTCACCCTTGACAAGGCCTGGCTGGAACCCCATATATGAGTGGGCATGGACTCTTTGTTCTAAATACTGAGGCATGTAAAAAATTTCTTAGCAAGAAGAAATGGTTTGTACTTTCTACTTATACTTCCAGTGTAAGCAGGTCATATAGGTCCAAATTAGTCTGTAGTGTTATTTAAATTACATTAACTACATACAGATCAAGCTCTATGCTAGATGGCAATGTTTTTAAAAATACAAATATGGCCTGATCCTTCAAACAGGAAGTCAGATATAACAGATGGTGGGAGACATGCAGAATTGTGCAGAAGAGCAAGGGACTTTAAGAAAAGACTTCAGAGGGAGGAGACAATGATGAAGGAGAAGGATCCAGCAAGTACATCATGGATGACATAGACTTTGCAACAAATGCCTGAGATTTTATACTCAGCAACTGAGATGGTACTGCAACAGGGAACCAGATGACTCCTATGTTACTTTAAGGGCAGGAGGCAGTCAGGAGGCAGCAGACCACAGAAAACACCAGAGCTATGCCAGTCACAGCCACCTGATGGGGTGTCACTCACAGAGCTCAGAGAAGTAGAGGACAGGGGAGTGCAGGCCTGGTTAGGCATTCTGGAGGCTGCTGCAGGAACACACATCCTGCTTCTTCAATAGGGCATGTGAAGCAGAGCAGGTGGCATCATTTGGCCTTCAGTTTCACTTGTAACACGAAGACAGTGATAACAGCCTCCACTTTCTAGGTTGAGGACCCTTGACAGCATTAACCCAAGGGTTAAGCACAGATAGCACATCACCCAGCAAGCTCCTGTCATCTGCAAACACAAGTGGTCATGCCTGAGAGCAAGTGGTCGAAGGCAAGGTGGGAAGGGTGGCATGCACTTGCACACCTGCTCTGAAGTATCCTTGGTCCCATCCTACAGGATAAGAGTACAGACATTGCTGAAGTCAGAAAAGTTCTCTTTGAGACTTTCCCCCTAGGGTTTGAAGTGAAAGCAGGTGATACCACAAAGGTAGGATTCCAAATTTGATAGTCTTTGCAGGCCAGGTCACACCCCTAGAAATGAGATGACTAGGGTGACTTTGAACAAGGATGTAACATGATAAGATGTAATTCACAAAACATACATCAGCCCACAGTTACAGTCATTTAATAGGCATGTGTAAACTCATGTGTGTGTGTGTGTGTGTGTGTGTGTGTGTGTGTGTGGCAGGGGGAGGGGCAATACCCAGTGTGTGGGAATGGGTTGGTGACCACTCCTAAGCAGTCTGGCAATGAGAGAGATATTTTGTGACCCAGAGTTGTTGTGGAACACTGGAGAACACCCACTTTGCCTCTGAGTTTCAGGGAAAGCACTTCAGGCCCTGTTCTTTGGGGGCATGTCTGCACATGTCACTTAGCCTGTGCATTTTCTCTTCCTTGTACTTGATGATGCAGGTTGTGGAGGGGGAATAAAGAAGGCTCTTAAGTTTGTTGTTCTTATGTGGTTGCTGTGGCCTGAGCCCAATAGAGGCCACTCATGTGTGAGAATACTTGTGAACAGAAACACTTAGTGTTGGCTTCGTGCATGAGAAGAGACACACATACACACTCATACTACCAAGACCACATGAGGGTTTATTTAAGAGAGTTCCCAGGCAGGTACAGAAGAAAGAGAAGCAGGACAGGAGGAGGGAGCGACCATAACATGGAATTTCTTTTTAAGAGAAGGGATGTGCATGAGTTTACATAGTCACATTTAGGGGTGTGCTTCTGTACAAGGTACATCTCACTGGAGCCATGTTGGTTCAATCATGTGGAGTGCCGGGAATACTCACACCTAGGCCCTGCTTGCTGATTCAAGGCTCCAGGACAGCTGAGTTTCCCAATGTGACTCAGATGCCAGTAGTTTATGGAGCAGCTGAGAGATGCTAATTTGCAGAACATTTGCTGGTGGCCAAGCACCATAGTAAATTCAGTTGTTTTATTTAATCCTATGCATCCTTTCCAGTGACTTCTGCTACCGTTTTACAGATTTCTCTAAAAGCCATAAAAACAACCTCGGGCATAGGCAGGTAAGTGATTTGCACAAGATAACACTGCCACAAAGTGCCAACCTGGGATCAATTAAGATAGGGTGATTTCTTTCCCTTCAACTCTGGAATCTGAGGGGAGGGGGAGTTGTTCATTAGACAGCAAGTTTACACAGTGAGGAGAAACAAGAGAGAAAGAAAAATGGTTACAACATACGTTCTCAAGAAATCCAGACTCTGCTACTGAAGGTTGGGCAGAAGTTAAATAAGGAAGCATGTAATTGAAATGTCAGCATAGTGCATCAAACAGAAACTCGAGGCAAAAAAATTATTTATTGTAGTTTGTCTAGAGTTTTAGTCTGGATGGCCTTTTGAAGCAAGTATATCCTGGACTCCAATTATAAGTCTGTCATTTGTCTTTTGAAACTTCTAGGAGACAGGTAGCTTGAAAGATACAGAGACACTTTAGTCTCCTAAGACTGATGACCTCGTATCACCACCCATGATCACCAACCAAGGTCTTTCACCCATGATTAAACTTATTCTTCACCAAAAGAGACCCTGATGAAATCCTGAGGGAGGGGCTACCTGTGGGAGACTGTGCATACACACAGGTGAGCTGCCCATATCAGGTGGCTGTGACCTCTATTCTTCTGCTTCTTCCAAGTCTTTAAAATCAGAGCATTCTCCAGGTGCCCCATGTCCTGCGCCTTGGACCTCTCCATCCTGGGCTAGAAGATCCGCCCCTTTTCAAATGAATGCAAAGTAAAATGAAATCTATAATTATCATTCCTAATTCCATTTAATTAGTCAGAAGCCAGCAGCCAGATCTGCTTTCTCATAGTTATCTGATAAGCAGTAAGCACATCTCATAGATTATAATTAACACTACTTAATTAAAATCTAATATACACACACCCTTTCCTCAAAATACATCTAATTGGGTTCATAACAGTAGTAGATAAATTCCTCTTCTGTTACCCTCCCTGAAGATTTTAAATTTCTACAGTCTCTTCTTTTTGTCTCCCAGAAAAGCAACAGTGAGTAAAAGAAATCTCTGCTTAGCCCTTTTCTTTGAGGGAGGTACATATTTTCCTCCCCAGGAGACCTAGAAAGTCTTTTAGACATTCCCCTTTCCTGAAGTACCATCCACAAACTACATGGCCCATAGTTGCCATGTAGCTTGTTTATGCTTCATACCAAGGAAGTACCAAGTCCCATTTTAAATTTCTCTGTGTCCATGGTTCTCAACTCTGACACTGTTATGATCTTTTAAGACAGTTCCTCATGTTGTGGTGACCTCCAACTATAAAGTTAATTGTGTTGCTTCTTTATAACTGTAATTTTGCTACTGTTGTGAATAATAATGTAAATATCTGTGTTTTCTTATGGTCTTAGGTGACCCCTGTGAAAGGGTAGTTTGACCCCCTAAAGGGTTGAGACCCACAGGTTGAGAGCCATGCTCCAGGCTTCTGCTACTGGAACAATGTTGAGAAGACCCTATCTGCCTATTTTCAAAAGAACACATGTAAGTAGACAAAAAAGTGCTTTGCACTGTTCATAACCACAGAAATGAAAACTCAGGATATCAGTCACCTCGTAGGATGATAAGTACCAAAAACACAAAAATAAATATGTGAATAACACCTTTAAAAGACGGTTCTAGTGCGGATGCTGAGAAGAGTAAATTAACTCTGTTGTTGGGAATCTAAGTTGAAAGGTTTCTGTATACTGATATTAGGTCTCTCCACTGATACAGTAACCAAATCAAGCCACATTAGAAAGAAAAGACCAAATTTATTGGGCAAAACATTCCTGAGGATCTTTTTGGGCCCCAGAGATGAGACAGGGAGAGGAGACTGGAAAAATCATGTGGCCACTCCCAAATAAGCAGTTTAAATACCCTGTAGGTGCAGCTTTGAACAATTTAGGGGAGGAGCTGCTCCTTGGTGGGCTTTCTGAGAAGGGCGAGGTTTGGAACGGGGAAGAGCGGGACCAAGGTGGAGCTTCCTACTCAACATCCCCACCTTTCTGGATATATGGGCACTGGCTCAAGTCTGGCTACTTCCTACTGGCATCGAACGATGAGTGGATGGAAAGCCGGGACTCAGGTGTCTGTCACATGCCCAGCTGGAGAAGTGTTTAGTTAATTGGAATTCTGGAGACCTCAGGGACCTGTTTCTTAAGGAAGCAGAGAAGGCAAGTAGTTAGGAGAAAAAAAAAAAAAAACAGGTTACTATCACTGGTCCTAAGAAGGGGACTATCCACGGGGGAAGTGGAGATTGCCAGTAAGAAGGGAATGGAGATGTGCCCTGGTTGTACTGACTGAGATGAATAAACAAGGCAGAAGAGCAGATGGGCTCTTCATTGGGACATTATAGAAAACTAGAGGATGGAGGGTCCCAGTTTCTTGACAGATCATTTATCGTGAACAAGTGCCCACTTGAACCTGGAGAGAGAGAGTACCAGCAATGATGGCCCAGGATCTTGGCAGGTGAAGGGATAGTGAGGATCTTAGTCCTGTCCATCGGGACTCTAAAGACTTAGGAAATAGCTGTTTGAGGAGTACTCAGTCCCCCAGGAAGACTGAGGTGGGTTCAGGGGCAGTTGGGCCCATTGTCGTGGGGCAGGGAGATAGATATCAGCATGTGAAGAAGAAGGGACCTTAGGAGAGAGAGGTAAGGTAGGTACCTGGCCAGTAGAGGGGTCTACACATGGAGTGGGGTCTAGTTGTTTGGACAGAAAAGTGATGGCTGATTGGTCTAGAATTGTGGGGGCAGTCACTCCAAACCTTTTATTTATATAGAAATGATAAGTTCAGGTGGGGTCTCAAGAGCCAGAAAAAGGGCCTCTGGCAGGGTATCCCCAAGTAAAGAGTAGTGGTGGTAGACGGTGGGTGAGGGGCCCTATAAGGGTCTCTTTGGTTGCCTAGTGCTGGGGCTTGGCCATGATGGCAAAATTAGGGATCCAGTGACAGAAGAAATCCATCAGACCTAAAAGTGAGAGAATCGAATCCACTGTGGTGAGGATTGTAAATCCTCTGTCAGAGGTGAGGGTCTTAGACCCAAGGCTGAGTTGAATGTTCAAATACACCAAGTTTGCCGGTTGTGGTGGCGCACACCGGTAGGATTTGCTGAAGTATCGTGGGCTTTCAAACAGTCAACATGATGCCAGTTCTTCCTGTGTGGAAGATAGAGCATGGAGAGAGGAAAAGCAAGGAAGCAGGGCTGTAAATGAGGAGCAGTAGAACTCAGTTCATGTGGGAATCCCTTTGAATGGTGGAGCAGCCTGGATGCTTGTGACTGATGGGCACCGACCAGAGGCAGGGAGTTATGCACAAAAATCCTGGTTACTCAGTGAGGGTCCTGTAACATAGAGTCAGAGCCCCTGCCAAGTGAGGGTTACTTACCTCTCTCCTTGACATTTATAATGCAGTGCTTGAAGAAGAAAGGAGTCAATATTTGGTTTCTCTATTGACAATGTAATTATGGATTGCTTAGTTCTCTTCAGGCTGTGACATAATACACTGAGGAATCAGCTTGAGGTGAAATGATGGCCAGGACATAAGCACTCTCCAGGAGACTCAGTGCTCACCCTGGATTGCCCTTCTTGATGGCAGACTGTTAATAATGGCCACCTGCTCCAAGTCAGGCTGCTATCCCTGTGATCATGGCTGAAGATCACCTAGCACACGCACAGGGCCTATGTAAGGCGGTCCTGTTGAGCAAATAAACAACAGCAATGCAAAGTCACCACTGACGTGCTATCTTGAGAGAATATTTGTAACATATTGTGAGACAGAGTGCTATGCTTCCCTTGTGATGTTATTTTGGATCAAGAAAATTAACTGCCCAACACCAGATCTCTTTTGTGTTCCTAGGAAGCCATTTGGGCAATAAGTCTATAGCATGTTTGACAGCCATTGAGGGTAGAGCCAGATGTTGGGCTGTCCATCTCTGCACAGCCCTATCAAATGGCAAAAAATCTCTAGAAATGACCTTGGACCCTGTGTTCTGTGTGTTGGGAGTTGCCCTCATGGTCTGTCTGTCTGTCTTTCTTTCTTTCTTTCTTCTCCCCCCAACCCTGTTTTTCTCCATGTATTTTAGGTTGCTGTTTACTCCACCAATTCAGTCAGGAGGTGACAACACTATGAGTCATGAAGGTCACTGGGGTCATTTTGCCTGTGTCCTCAGGAGCTTTTGAAGTCTTCTTCATTCATCCCCTTACTACTCCTGAGGAACTTTACAAAGGAGTATGGCTTGCTCCCCTCTACCATGACCTCCCAGAGGAGTACAGGACTGTATCTTACTCTTTACCTTTTCCTAACTCAGAAGGGACCTTTGCACCTTCCTGATGGGGCTGCAGGAATAATCTCAGGGAAGATGTGTGATTTGCCCTGTTCTTTTCACTGAGGATGCCTTGGTCATCTAATCCCCACCCCTCACTCCCATACTGGGCTTTCTATAGTATGCTGAATTGAATAAATATTTTCAAAGGTTAAGACTAGATTTCTGCTTATTAATTAAGCAGAAATTAAGAATTAATTAAGAATTAAGTTAATTCTCCCGCTGATTTGCCAAGAAGGAAAGTTGAGGTTGAGGGGGCAGTGTGCTTTCTTCAGCATCTCCATCTACAGGAAGAATCTAGTAATGCTACCTACCACACAAGCTCACATCCTGCCGTCTGTTTCCTCAATGGGACAGAGAGGACAACTTTTGCTTGATGCTTCAGTCCTGGAGGTTTCTGAGTGAGTTTGTTACTCTATTTGTTCCATTCAAAGCAAGCTGAGGGGAATGGAAGAAAGAAATAGAAGGCAGGAGAAGAAGATGGGTAAAAGAGAAAGCTGCTGTTTCCCCTCCTGAGCTCTGCAGGGTCTGTTGGAGAGTCCACTGCTTTCTGTTGTGTGGGGTACCAAGAGACACCAATAGAATAAATGCAGGTCAACACCAACAACTATGAAAAATAGATGAACATTTCTGAAACATCCAATCACATGGCAGTTATATTATTCAAAATACTGGGATATTTGTTAACATATGTGTAAGGTGGCCAAAGGTAGACAAAGCCTCGCTCTCTGGGAGTCTGGGAAATGAAGCAAGATGTTCCAGGGAAGATCAAAAATGTTGTTCTGCATTGGCTTCTTGTCAGGGGCATGTACTCCTACATACCACTGAGACCCAGACATCTCCTCCAGACCTTTCTCTGTGGTGTGCCCTCAGAAGAAAGTGCAGACTCACTGTGCAGCCTCAAATGCCAAGGCATCAGCACAGTGGAGACCTCCCTCCCTTTATCTCCAATATCTCCCTCCCTGGCCTTCCTGCCATCTGGCCTTCCTTGAAGAAAATGAGTATGAAAGAAGTGTCCTCAGGTCACATCTCAGAGGGCATCTGAAGAGTGTGCCAGGTCCTGGATGTTTATAACCAATTGACTTTTGACTTTGATGTCCTGAAAGGAATTCATGGTTATGTGGATCTGTGACCAGCCATGGAGCAGAGTTTGCTGGAGAGATAGGAAGAGCTTTATCTTGGTGTTCCCAAAAGCCAGGATATGAAATTAAGACAGAAAAATGAGCCAGAAGATTTTTCATCTCATCCCTACCCTACCCTGTGGATATCTGCCATCAGATTCCACCATCCCTGTCTCTCAAATGCTATCAGAAGCTTGTCCATTTCTTTCCTCACACAGCCACATGCTCAGCTCCTCAAAACCTCTTGTCTTGTTGGGGTGTGCAGAGTCCTAAACAGCATAGCCATCACCATTTAGTAGTGACTTTCTTGGCATGAGAAACTGACCTGGATTATGTCTTGCTTGTCATCCTTCAAAACTCAGCTGCCAGAAAGAAAAAGCAGGAGCTGCATCTCATGGCTCTTGAGATGGTACTGCCCCATATACAACACTATTTATAACCAGCCCTCTGTCCCCCACCTCACAAACACTTTAGCAGACTGAGCTTCCTGTAGCTCGGCACTATCTGGCATACCTTTCTTTCTCTTCTTCTATCCCCACTGCTCCATTCTCCCATCTGTCTTTTTCAGAGTTCCACCTCGCAGTGATGCTCCTTACCTTATCTTCTAGAGTCAGCCGATCAGAAATATCCATTCTGTGCTCCCACCTGCCCTAACATGTGTACACAACTCTGCCACCATGGTTTTCTGATGTCTTCTTTATATTAGCCAGTATTCTCTTGGAAGAAAACTCTTTTCATCTAGAAGAGTTAGTAGTAAAAATGATTATTAATAATAGTTATATGAGTAAATAGGTTGCATATTTAGATGATTATTTTAGTCCTAGGTGGGTCTGATAGAAGGAGACAAACAGCTATTCGGGATGTAACATCATGGGATGTTACAGCCCATGCAGAGTTCATTCCCTTTGCTATCTACTCTTGATCACCTTGGCCAGACCCATGTACAAGGTGCCTTTAGAGACTTGAAAAATTAAGAACTCCTAGCTGATAACAAATCAATATTTACATGACAAATGTAGCCGTTCTTCAAGGCAAGACATAGGTAAATTTATTTATTAAACAGAAATGGATAAGTAAAAGCAAGCTGAGTAGAGAAACCAGAATGTGAAAGGGAGTGTTAGTGTGGAGGATGGCTCCTCTGCACTGCTCTGAGCATGCAGTGAGAGCTTAGATATAACTGTGGTAGCTCCACTCATTGTCAGGTTTCATTAATTTATTGCAAATACCATATCCTTAATCAAATGTTACTCTCGGTTATTGTGTGAGGCATGAAGACATTGTGAATTTGCAGAACATCTCTTCCTCATTCCTTCTCTGTACTATTCAGATAGACCCCTCACAATGGCTCCCCTCTCTTTGACTCTGCTGAAATAACCTTTTTCACCAACCACCTCCACTTTCTTGTCAATCTTTAAGTACTAGACTCAGCAACCCAACTTTTTAAGAGTTGAAATTATTTAAAATCATAGGCAACTCTAAAGTCAGCAAACCTATTTAGTATATCCCAATTTAAAAGTAAGATTAAATATCAATTTTTTTGCAGGTTCTTGGATTCTGCAGGAGAGAGCTGGCATCCTTTCATCAGATTTACACAATGTGCTTTGTTTCCAATGGAAGCATTCTCTAATCCCCAGTCCTCTATATCCGGGTTTATTTAAAATGTGAGATTGAGTTAGGTTTCTGTGCTGCTGTCCAGTTGTCCCCACTCAAGAGCTTCTTCTTCTGCCCCAGATGAGAGAAAAAGTCAGGTTCTAGCAGTGGCCCTAGTAAGACTCATCTTCCTTAAAAAGTGATTTAAGTCCCAACCTTATTGGTACTCTCCCAGAGCATGCTGGAGAGGAAGAATCTGAGGCACTGGAATGCACCACCACCAGGTAGCTCTTTGTGCCATGAGTTAGCCGTGTGTGTGTGTGTGTGTGTGTGTGTGTGTGTGTGTGTGTGTGTGTGTGGTGATAGGTAGGTTGGTGGAAGTGAGAGGTTGGATCTCCTCTGGGCAGGGCAGGTTGCAGAAGTCTGGCTGTGGACAGTTAGTAGTCTTGCCTCAATCTGACAAAATGGTACCCAAAGAAGGATTCTGCTGATTGCTGAAGGGTCAGTTCATAGTTTATTTTCAGCCTCTCTTGAATTTTCATTTACCAGAAACACTGAATGGTTAGTCCCCACAGATGAGAAAAACAAAAGAATTCCTTGGAGGGGGAAGAGGAAACCTAATTGTCACAGGCTATTTCCGGATATAGGAACTATTTGAGGCTCTGCTGGTTTTTTCAGCTTAAAAACTCAGCAAGACACCATGCTGAGAAAGTTTGATGTGGCCCAGGGAACTCCCATGACCTTTAAAAGCAGCATTCAGCAAAATTGAGTGGCAGCCCGGGAGTAGAGGTCTCCCATCTGAGCCACATCATTATGAAAGCAGAAGTGAATCAGTTCATGCTCCTGGCCTTCTCTGCCTAGGTGCCCACAGCTTGCTGAGATGCACTGTGTGTGTTGTCAGTGTTTTGGGGCTTGACCTGGACCATGTCAACAGTGTTGCTTCCTCCAGGATGCACGGCCTCTATAATCATGAGAGGATAATGCAGAGAGACATGTTCTTGTTGAAAAGGCCACCTCAAGCCTCTCAGAGTTTCTTCACAGACTTGGGTTGGTGTCTGGTTTTGCAGAGATATTTGAGGATTAGTAGAAGAGTTGCATATAGAAAAGGGAAGAGACCTCTGTCTTTGAAAGAGACCACATCTGGGAGCCATGTTTGGTCTAGGACTGTAGCCTTGTGAGCCTTTCTTCTCTTCCTGCCTCCCCAGTGTTCCCTGGCACCAGTCTCCTCTGTACTATGCCCACATTCTGATTTCACTATCCCATGAAGGGAAAATGTGATCTTGGGAAAAAACTTCCCTTTTCTATTTAATAACTCTTCACTGATATTTCTGGAATAATCCTTTTGTTTCAGCTTTTGTGGTTTATAAAATGTGCTCTGAGCATTCTAATACTCACTCCACTCCATTTCTGTGTCTATTTTATTATTCACATTTGAAAATTCAAAAGACACAGAAGGAAATAGTATGAAATACTTGTGAAATGTCTTTCTTCTAGCTTTGTGCTCAGAAGACCACCCCTTCTCTCCCAGAACAAATCAATGTCTCTCCCAGGAAAAACAATGTCATCAGTAGCCTTCCATATGCATATTACAAGAAAACATTTTTTTCCCACACACCAGTGCTAGCAGACTATAACTAGCACTATATTGGTTTACTTTTTTTTAATCACTTGACACAATTAGAGTCACCTGTGAAGATAGAACCCCTAACTGAAGAAAATCCTTCCTTAGACTGGACTGTACTTATGTCTATGGGTTATTTTCTTGTAATGATTAATATAGAAGGACCCAATTCATTGTGGGTAGTGCCATGCCTAGGCTTATGATTCTCTACTGCATAAGAAAGCAAGCTGAACAAGTTATGAAAAAGCAAGACAGTAAGCAGCTTTACTCTATGATTCCTGTGTCTGCCTTGGATAAGGGACCATGACATGTAAACCAAATAAGCCCTTTCCTCCAAAGTTGCTTTTGGTCCTGGCATTTATCACAGCAATAGAAAACAAACTAATGTATTTGGCCAGTTCTGCATCCTGTCCTTTTATGTAGCAATGTTTCTTGAAGATTCCTCCATGTTTGTGTGAGTACAAGGAGCTTCTGGGTTGCATGGTTTTGCATATCTCTCCATGGCTTTTTCACACTATTCTGCTTCTCCTAGCTTCTTTCTAGTTCTGTCTTTAGTGTCACTTTTCCTAGAAAACCTTTCCTAGTCACTTCACCCTCAAGTGATCTCCCCCAGAGCTAAGTTATAGATGCTTTTGTTTGCAGAGCTGGTCACCGTGATAGGCTGTGCTGTCTTCAAAGGTAGGAACCTCATCTCATCCCACTTTGTGGTATCTAGAGTAATGCGGTGGTTACCAATGACCTTGATGATGGCAGGGATAAATTAGTTTGTTGAAGGACAGCTTTGGGGACAAAATCTCAGACTGCCAGGCACCAGATTTGTTTGCAATGACCCTGGATGATCTTTCCAGTGACAAAAAATCTTCTCTGCTATCTCTTGGGATGCAAATATGTACTTGTCCTGGTCAAAGCATAAAGGGCAGAATTTCCATGGCAGTTTCCCTCCAACAAACAGTTACTGTTTTGCATTTTCCCTCCCAAAAGTCATCCAATAAGTAAGCATTGCCAAGTCACAGAGTGGAGAGCAGAAAGATGGGTTCTCTGGGTCTAGTGTGTTCCAGGTCATGCCCACTTAAAGATGACTGACAGAATTACAGTGCTCCTTTTACAAGTGAAGGATACAGAGGAAAGGGACATAGGACATGCCATTTTGCCACCCTACTCAATGATCTCATTCCAGGCAACATTGTCTAGGTTGTCTGGTACTAGTCCTGTGATCCCAGGCTCATCGTAGGAAGAAAAGCAGCTGGGCAGCCTCTCTCCATGGCAGCCATTCCCTCCCTGGGGATCTTCTCTACTTTGAGATCATCTCTAGATTAATAAATAATTTTACATTAGGCTAATTAATTCTAATAGACTCATTAGTTGAGACCTAGAGTTCATTCTCAAGGGAATGAGCCAAAAGCTGTGAACATATTTTGTGTGAAAATAGTGTCATTTTTGTCCAAGTTAATTACAACTCTATTCCCCCAAAATACATCTTCCAGTTCTTGGAGTTTGATTTGCCTGAAGTCTATAGGACCATTAATGCCTCCATGAAACTTTCTGCTTGGAAACTATGATCCTTTTTTTTCTGTTTTGAGATTCCAAGAAGAGTAGAATTAGCCTGTGTACAACTTCAAATACCTCTCCATGACTTACTTTAGGGAGAACAAACATACCCCAAAAAAAAGAGAACTCATAAAATATTACTAAGTGACATGGGTAGGAAGTGCTTAAATTGCTTGGAGGAATGAGAAATTACTGTGGATTAAAGTAGTAAAGGAAGTTTATACTTTCCAAATCCTTAGAAAGTTTATGTGTGTAATTCCAGCACTAAAGAAAGCTGCAGCAGGAGGATTCAGCCTGGGCTACATAACAAGATCCAGGCCAGCCTGGATTATGTAGTTAGAACCTGACTGGAGAATAAAAAAGAAAGAAAGAATACTAATTGCCTTGTTTCCTTCCATACATACTTTGTACTTATTCATATACTACATTGTACTTTCAAATCAAGTAAAATTATTAAGAGTCCATCAAAAAGTTTTACAATGCTTAAGGAGTTGTAAATGTTAAGTACTCTGATTTGGTAACCATACATGTATCAAATTATTTTACTGACTTCTACAAATTATACTATTAAAACTTGGGAATAGCAATGGGTATCAACATAAGGAAGGCAATGTTAAGTTTATTATTGTGAATTCTTCCTTGAAGCAGTGAAACTCTCGAAGCCTTTCCTGTAGAGAGATAAGAACTAAGCAACTATTTCATAAAAGCTGACAGCAGCCAACAGTGGCAGTAACTGAAGTGGATGAGGCTGGGGTAAAGTGACAATGAGGTAGAGAGGACATGAGTTAAGATGCAAGTATTGCTAAGATAAATTGTGCTTCATGATTTATACCTTAGTGGGGATGAGATGTCTCCACTCCTTCCTGGGAGAGGCTGGCAGGTCTCCATCAGAGGCAGCCTTGGTTTTGAACTCCCTGGAGTCCTCTACCTTTTTCCTATGGGATGATGCTTCTTGCACTGCATTTTCCTGGTAGCCAAAAAAATGACTGCTTTACTACAATGTCCTCTGCCTTTTACCTGCAGAGCAGAACTACTGGGCATCTTCCCCAGCCCACCTGTTGCTCTTTAGCTCAGCCCCAGAGAACAGTAACAGATGATCACCCATGGCAGAGGAAGGGCTGAGAGACAATCAGCAAAACATGTGTAAAGTGTTCTTGTGAATGCTTGTCAAGGCTCTATTTTTTTTTCTCTTGGGCATCTCAGTAGAGGACATTTTCTTGGGAACCAAGGTGCTTAAACTCTAGGACCACATATGTGACTTAGCTTACAATCCCACTTGTTATAGCTATTTTCCTGAGGACTTCATTGTCACTTTTATGCATGGCTCTAAGGGCCCACTGAAGCCTGTCTTCTGTACTTGACCCACTCCTTCCTGCAGAGTCTCCCCTCTGCTAAATCCTTGGAGAGAATGAAGGCTCTACCCACAACACAGCAACATCCAAGACCAAGGGATTCCTGAGCTGCCTGGAATGTTTGAGTAGGAATGTGGAAAGAGAATTGTTCTGACACCCTTCTTTTTCATGTTCACTCTCTCCTGTCTGCTTCCTGGCTCTTTCTTAATCTACAGAAAAGGATCTATGGACAAATACTGGCTTTAAGGACAGAGATCAGTCAGCCATGGGCAATGAGCCATGTGCCAAATTCAGCAAGTACAATGCTATGCTTTGATGCTCCCTCCAGACTATGGAAAAGAGGGCAATTAAGATCATGCCAAGTCTTATACATTGAGAGGAAGGCAAAGGACCTTCTTGAAGTTGACTTTTTTTCCCCACAGAAAACCTACTTTTATACTTTTCCTCTAGAGCTTCATTAAGTATTACATGTAGTATGTAAAGTGTAGTGTTCTTAAACCTATTTGTTTTTAATGATAAGCAACAGGAAACAAAGATGTGGAGAGGAAAAGACTTGGTGAATCATAGAGGGAGGACACACATTACTTTTCTTCCTTGTCATACCACAATGTTAAAATAATGATAAACATGGTCTAATGTATTTGCTTAAGTATATACATTTGTATTTTAAGTGTATCTGAACTCTATGTTTACTACAAAGGCAGTCAAAAGTGGAGAGACAAAACTCCTATAGTTTTATACTGAGATGTATTATATTAATTTTGAAAGACTTTTGAACAATAATTATAAAAGATGGTCTAACTTTAGTAACAAAGGAGCTGGAGGATGAAAGGGGCAGGAAAGGGATAATTAATAACAAGCTTCTAGCTTTAAAACATCCAAACACTTGATGTCTGGGTGGTGGCTCAGGGTTAGAGCATGCATTGCTCTTATAGGAGATGGAGTTGGTTTCCAGCACACATCTCTGCCAGCTGGCTCACAGCTTCTGTAACCCTCCTCCAGTGCATCCAATGCATTTGGATTTCCTGGTTATCTGCACTCTCTTGCACATGCCCACACACAGGTAAAGACACATACACATGAATAATTAAGCACAAAAAGATTGACTGAAGTCCAAAGATTAGTTTTGACTCTAGAGAGTATAAAGATAACACAAGTCCTATCATCAGGACCATCTAACCTTGTTTATGTAGAAACATGATGAACTCTCCTGCTTTGTCTTTTGTTAAGAAAGTTGTACTAATGCCTTACAGTATTCTATTATAGGGAACATTTGTCCCAAGCCATGTATTAGGAATGTTCTGGAGGTATTGCCACCTTGCTGTAGGCATGAGAAAACTGAAGCCCTGTTGAGTCCCATTGCTAAGGTCTGAGAGGAAGCACCTGGTAGAAGAGGGAGCATCTAGTCCCATCACCAGAAAACCAATGGAATATATAAAGAAGCCAGCCCTCCCCCACCATCCTGTTTCCTGAGAGATTCACACAGTATTGGTTTAGTGCATCTTGCTTCTTGAGATCTTGTTTAGGCTTGAGGAATAAGAGGGAGGCATTTTGGAAAGTTAGACAGCAAGACTCTTCAGCATGTACTGATGGAACCACAGAAAAAGGCCCAGAAAGCAAAGATCTTGGCTTATTTACCAACTCTACCATATAGGGTACATGGTAATTCTGACCACATCTTGATATTCTTAACACTTTTTTTGATCTTTCTTTGTTCTCTCTGTCTCTCTCTGTGTGTTGCTCTCTCTCTGTCTCTCTGTTTCTCTCTCTGTCTCTCTCTCTTGGTGCAGTATATGTATATATTTCTGTGCATATATGTATGTGTACATGTGTGGATAATTTGAAGTTCAGACACTATGTTGAATGCCTCCTTCTACTTACTGACACCCTACTTTTAGAGAAAGAGTCTCACTGAATCTGAAGCTCTTCAGTTCACCATTGGAGTAGACTAGCTGGCCCCACAGGTTTGTAGATGTGCCTCTCTCTGCCCTTTCAATGTTGGAGTCAAAGAGCACACTGCCCTACCCAGCTGCTTCATGGATCTAGGCTATGAACTTGGGCCCTCATACTTGTTCTACAACCTTTCAGCTCACCCATTGCTGCCTCCTCCTTCTCTTCCTCCTCTTTTCCTCTCTTTTTAAGGTTTTATGTCATGCTCATGAGCACTAAGAATACAAGGGAAGAAACAGCCTAAATGTCACCTAGGAAATCCATGGACCCTTGTATCCTCATTATGAGTTCAGTCATGCTGTACCCTTGGAAGGAAAGGGCAAGGAGGAAAGGAGTCAGGCACTCCAGGTGGAGATCTGTGCATTTTTGTCCAATGTTAGGCTGGCAGCACAGTGATAGGAAGTCATGGTCTTGGGTCCACTGAAGGTGACCTTTGAGTATTCTTCCCTGGTGCCCTGGGCTTTCACTGGGAACAATATGGTGGTAATTTAGAGTTCACAAATCCAACAGCACAGCAGTCTCACAAAACAAAAGCTTTCCTTAGTGAAGGTGTGGGAACTGAGAAAACTAGAAAGAGTTAACTCTTTTTTAAACACTAATATATAAATTATAACAGAGTCTTTAAAGCTGAGGATCCCCATATTGTCCCTTGGGCTATGAGGGCTCAGGTTCCCTGTTTGGAAGGACTTTCTCATCAGTGAGGGTGCACTCTCTGCCTCCCCTTGCTCCTTATCCTGTCTCTTGACACCTAAGTTACTGACTCTGAGATAAAAGTGCACTGTGGTTGATATCAGTTGAAGTTTCTGTTGCAGGCTAAAAAGCACTGTTTTCTAAATTTTCTTCTTTGAGCTGAAAGAAAAATGTAGGTAGGTAGTGTATGTACAATGAGGAGTTAAAACTCCCTGGTCTGGGGTTGACTAGTTCCATTTTTTTTTTTTAACCGCCAACTCTCTGGTTCATTCTATGTTCCAATATTTTATAGGATAACTTTTTACTTCAAAAAATATTTCTGCTTTATCTTCATGTCTTGGGCCACCCTCAAAAAAATAATAAAAGGTTCTGTTTTTACTCTGTTGACAGTATCTTTTGATGAAAAAAAGCCTAAATAATTATGAATTCAAATTTTTATCTTTCTGTTTAGGTTGCTTGTGCTTTTCATGATATCATAAGAGAAGTAATGGCCAAATCTAATATCAAAAATAATTTTTCTCTTGTTTCTTCTAAATTTTTAATTAAAAATTTTTAAATTTATTTGTATGAACATGTTCAATAAAATAATATAAAAAGATATCTTAGTATGTGGTATATAATATAGGTCCAGTTTCAATCTTTCTCTTTCCTGATACTTTATTGAAAAAGACATATTTATCTTATTAAATAGCCTTGGCACACTAGTCAAAATAATTTGATATTATATAGGAATTTTTTCTTGTTTATTCCATCAGTATGTATGGCTATCCTCATGCTCCTAAACTTCTGTCTATCTTTGCAGTGATTCAGATATCATGAAGTATGTGGATTTCTGCCTTTGTCAATTTTGGGGGAAGATTTTGTCATTTTGATCACTTTAACTTCTCTATAAGTTCCAGCATGATTTTCTTTTAATTTTTACAAGAGACAGGTGAATCTCTGTGAATTCAAATCCAGCCTGGTCCACAGAGTGAGTTCTAGGACAGCCAGGGATACACAGAGAGACCCTGTTCCAAAAAAAAAAAATGTCATTGGGCTTTTAGTGGGAATATGGGTGGTATTAACATTTTAGTCATTTTAAATACTGTAATTCATGAAAAGAAGAAATTTCTTCTTCTCTCTTCCTCTTTATTCTCCTCTTCCTGTTTGTTTTCACTTTCTTGTTACTAAGGATCTTTCTGTGTATTCCAGGCTTGGTCAAAATTTACCTTTGTAGCCCAGGCTACCCTCAAGCTTCTTCTTCTTCTCACATCCTGAGATTGCAGTCACAGGTGGCCCTACATGGGTTATTTGTTTCTTAATTTCCTTCAGAAGCATTTTGTAGTTTTTACTGCATAAATTTTTGCCTCATGGGATACATTTATTTTTGAGTGTTTCATTCTTGTAGAAGTGATTATAAATGGGATACTTTACTTTCCTTTGAGGTTAATTATTTTTAGTGTATAGAAAGGCAATCAGTTTTTGCATGGTGATTTTATATGCAACCTTTAAAAACAGATTGATGCTAGCAGTGTTGTGTGTGATTATTTGTGTGATCTTTATGGTTTTTTTTATATCATATCATCTGCAACACAGATAATTTCACTTCTTCCACTAGAGTATGAATGTGTTTTCTTTCCTTTTTATTACAATTTTGAACAGAAGTGGTGGACACGGGTGCATTGTTCCTGATCTGAGAGGTTTGCAATGTAACAACATTGAATATACTTTACCCTCTGGGTTTCTTATTTTTGGCCTTTATCATGTTTCTGTAGGTCCTATGAACTTCACCGAGAACTTTGTTACATGTTTTCCTGACTTAATTGACATAATGATTTTTTTAACTGTCTGTTGATTTTGCTCAGTTTATGAGACCTTGTCTCTTGTAGTCCATGATACCCTTTAATTTACTATATAGACAAGGATGGTCTTGAACTCTTGATCTATAAGCCTTCACTTCCCATGTTTTGAGCTCATAGGCACATGCCACCTCACTAATATTCCCTTAGCAGTGGTGAAATGCCATGACTGTGATTCACACATCAAACCACCATTGCATTCCTGAAATAAACTTCACTTTGCCATGATGCTTAATCCTTTCAAGATGTTATTGTGTTCTCTTTGTTAATGTATTCAGTATTCCCAAGAGACTACCATTCATAATGGTTATTGCCCTTTAAAACTCTTTCTTAAGTCATTGTCTCATAAAATAAGCTAGGAAGTATTATTTAATTTTTATTTTTTGAGATGGAAAGGAAAGGAAATCATTAACATTTTACATGTTTGGTAGATCTACCAGTTAAGCTATCTTATCCTAGACCTTTCTTTGCTAGGAGTTTAACATTTATTGGTTTAAATATTCTGACTACTTGTGGGTCTAGTCTAGTTTTCTAATTTTCTGTGAGAAAGCCTCAATAGATTGTGTGTTTTGGAAAATGAATCCATTTCATCTATACTGTTTCATTTAATGGAATACAGTTGTTCATGCTATGCCATATTTTTGTTCATTGGTTTTTACACAATTGTATGTTATAATGTTATATCTTCCATTGATGTTATTTTATTACTCATTTTTTCTTTATTCTGATAGTTCTTTGTGTGTGGCTTTTTTTGTGAGCCTAGCCTTTTTAATTGCTGAGCCATCTCTTTAGCTTGAGTTTTTATTAAATGTAAGTTTTTAAAAGTGTAAATTTATTTGATAATACTGTTTGCCTGTCATCCTGAAAGTTCAGGATGCTGAGTTTTACTTTTGCTTGTCTCAATATTCCCTAAAAAATTGAATAAATTTTCCTTCTAATTTCTTCTTTGATTTTTTAAATCAGTGCATTATTTAATTTTGACATATACAATCTCTAATATTCCTTCAGCTATTGATTTCTTATTTCCACTGCCTATGATAATAAGCAACATTTTGTATGGTTCTGTTCTTTCTAAATTTATTAAGACTTACTTTGTGATCTAACATGTAGTGTATGATAGAGAATATTTCAAGTGTAATAAAAATGCATATTCTGTTATTGCTTCATGATGTGTTCTAATTCTCTGCATTGGATTCAGTTAGTCTGTAAGTTTTAAAAATTATCTCTAATTTTTAGCTTCTGATTGGTTTTTTAATATATTACTATAGTAGAATATTAAAATTTAATGCTATCTTGTTGTAGAATGACATATTTCTCCTGTCAGTTCTTTCATGTCTCCTTATTTTTAACCTCTGATATGTGACACTATATCTTCTTGGTGAATTTACTCTTTGCATAAAATTATTCTTTGCCTCAAGTAACAAGTTCTATTTAAAATCCTTTGTCTGATATGGATACGTCCACTCTGCTCTGCTCTGGTAATGCTTGCCTGGACTCTCTTTCTTCACCCTATTACTTTCAATCCCAAGTGAGTCTCCTGTTGCTAGCATATAACCAAACGTTATCTTTAATCCATTTGGATAATCTGTGTCCTTTCACTTCGGAGGGTGATGATTAACTTAAGTATTTGTATGACTGGCTTACAGAATACCTAGAGCCCCAGTAAAGCATTTCCTTAGGATGTATCTTAATTGTGTTTATGAGGAGAGAGTCTGAGTGTAAACAGGGAAGATTTTTCCTACAGTTGGATGGGCTCCATCCAATAGCCAGGGATCCAGACTGAACAGCAATGTAAAGAACAAAAACTAGAACATTCTTCATCCTCTCCCTGATTTATCTCACTCATGCTCCTGGACATGACAATTTTAGGTTCTTGATCCTGGATTAGTGGTGCATGTCTGCAATTAATAGCAATAGGAAGGCAAATAGGAGGGTCTAGAGTTCAAGACCAATCTAGGCTCCATAAAATTCTGTTCTCAAAATACAAACAAACAGGAACTGAGAATATGGCTGACTCAGTAAAATACTAGCCACACAAACATAGGGACCTGGATTTCTGTCCTTAACACTCTTGAAGCAATATGTCTGCAATCATTATGCTGGGGAAGAGAAGACATGACGCTCCCGGGAGGTTACTGCCTAGCCAGCCTTGCCAGATCCCTAAATGCCAGGCTTAGTGGATTCTTGTCCCCCAAAATAAGGTGCAGTGTTGCTGAGGAAGAGACCTATCATCATCTTTAGCCTCCAGGTGCACAGAAACAACTGCATGCCTATGACTGAGCACCCCCACACACATACACACACATCCACACACACACACACACAAACATACTTACACTCACACACATACACATATACATATCCACACATACATACACACACATATATACACAGACATACATACACTCACACACACATACACTCTCTCAAACACATTCATATACTCAAAAACATATATACATACACATACACTCACACACATACACAAACATACATATACACATAGACACACACATGCATATACATAAACACACATACATACACTCTCTCTCTCTCTCACACACACACATACTTACACACACTTTTCAAACAAATAGCACAAATGAAAAAACGAACAAATAGAACTTCAGGTTCTCCAGAATATAGAATCCAAGACTTATAACTAACTTTCATCTTTGGGTAAGAAATTAGGAAATGCATCAGTTACCCTAGCTCTGAAACTTTGGAAATAAAACTGAACTATGGTTCTCCCATCTCAAGATCTCTGGCCTGCAGATGGAGTGTCATGAGACTTTTGAGATTTCAAAATAATAAGAGCCAAATTCCCCCACTAAATCCTTTCATTTGTCTGCCTATCTGTCTATCTATCCTGTTTTATTTGTAGTTATCCTGGGGGAAATACATATATTAACCTAAATTAGAGCAATCTATTAAATTAATACCTAATCACATTAGAAAATATTCTACATTGTGTATCTCTCCAGTACTCTATGTCACTGAAGTCACAGATTGTGTGTGTGTGTGTGTGATGTGCACTTTGACATTTAAAATCTTATATCAAAATTAAAAGTGATATTATAAGTTAAAATTAGAATAATGCATTTCACAAATGTTATCTATGTATTTATCTTTCCTTGAAAATTAATAATTTCATAAAGTTTCCAGTTTCCTCCAGCTTCTTTTCATTTAGCTCCAATACACCAATTAACATTTCTTAGGGGAAAGGTCAAAGAAAACAAACTACTTTTGGTTTTCTGTTATGCTTCAGTTTTTTTCTCAGTTTAAATAACAGTTTTGCTGGATATAAAATTATCATGATTTCTCCTTCAGTGCTTTCAACACATCACTTCATTGCCACTGTCTCAAACATATTTGCACATTAGTTAATTTTCTTTTTTTCTTCTCTATATTTTCCCTTTGTCTTTCTATTTCTATTGTTGTTTCCAAACTCACTAATATATAAAAGCACAATTATTACACACATATATGCCATACTAAATAATGTTTACATTAATACATATCAATTATATGATATTTAATCAGGCTAAAAGTGTATATATCTTCACCTTTATTTTCATGATAAAAAACTTCAAAATCTGTTCATTTAGCTTAAAAATGTGGCATATTATTATTATCTCTAGCAATTCACCATGGCACAATCATTCTTCAGATTTCTTGTTTCTGGCTAAGGGTGATTTGAAATTTAGTTATATAGTATCTTGATTGCCTTTGGCTTTCTCTCTGTTAGTTTTGATTTGTGTTTGCGTGTCCATATTGGTACTGAGTTTGGAAAGGTCTAGCTATCTTTTCTTTCATAGCTTCTCTGCCCTTCTCTCCTCATGTTTTGGAAACCGATAATGACTCAAGAATTTTCTAGGTCCTGTTAGATTTTCTTCATTATTTTGTCCATTAAGTTTAGAGAGAATATGGCCAGTTTTCAAGTTATTGGTTCTTTCTTCTAGCTAATCAAGTTTGCTATTGAAATCTTGTACTGAATTTTACTTTATCTCTTTTATGCTAAGCTTCAGAGATTCTATTCATTGATTGTTAGATGCAATTTCTGGATCTCTGTTGATATTCTAATTTTGTTTCTATGTCATCTTAATCTCCTTTTGTTCTTTGTCTATATTTTTCTTGAGCTCTTTTTTTGTATAAATAAGAACATTGCTTAAATATCATTGCCTGATAACTGTGACAGCAGAATTTCTTCAATGGTGGTTTCTAGACATGGTTTTGTTTTTTGATTGGACGAGGATTTCCTGTGCTTTGATATGTTTTCCAAGTGGTTTTTGGCATTGAAAACTCTTACACCTTTCCAATCTTTGCAAGTTGGCCTTGATAATTTTTTCTAATTAGTGCCCTGCCTCCAGGCTAAAATCTAGATTTGAGGTGCTCCCTGGACTTGTGTTTGCCCTAGGCATGTTCTGTTTGTTTGTTTTCAGAATTCCCCAACCACTATACTACTTAGGTGCTTTTAAGAACCTTAATTAATTTTCTAAGGACTTTCAGTGTAGTTTTTTTTTCTTGGAGCTTTGGATGTCCTTCTATATTCCTTGTCCCATAACCCTGTACCCACATCCCCAGTGCCTATGGGTCTATAGTTTTCTCTTACATGTCATTTCTTTTCAAGTCTTTATCAGTCTCAGATACAAATTTGTTATTGGTTCTTGTCTGAGCTGTAAATCAAGCCAGACAGAGACTAAAGATTTCACTAGCTAACAGAAAAGTTATAGCACCAAGAATATGCTCCTATGTGTTTCTTCCAAACCATTGGAATTGGCCTCTTGCTCACAGCTGTGACACACTAGGAAGTAGTCAGGTGAAATCCAGGTTGTCACAAATACCACAGGATTTCTATCTACCGTCTGACTCTGTGTATATGTGTGTGTGTTTCCTACCAGTGAGTGGAGCATTCACTTGATGTTCTAGATATGCCACTGATTTCTAGAGCTTGAATAAAACTGTCCTAGGTTCTTTGTAGATTTGTTTGTTTGTTTTGTTTTTGTAACTACCCTGCCAATGGGAGGAATGAGGGTATGGAACTTCTTTGCCTCTCAATCTCACCTACACCAACACTATGAGGTATATATACATAAAACCCGGGACACAGAGTGTGATGTGTCTTTATTGTTTTCCAATTGTGTTTACATCTTTAACTATTTTCTGAATGTATCTAGAAGGAGAGTATATTGGAGAAATAGGGAAATGTTTTGAGGGACTGCACCAGAGGGAGATAGAGTTGAATGATAATCCTTAAATTGCTCTCATATACATGACTGTCTAAAACTTGTTTGAATGCCTAATATGTGTCTCAAAAGTGGAGTATGCAGGAACCAAAGGGAAAGATAGTTTAAATAATGGAGTTTTTTTTCTTCCATGTTTAGGGTAGCAATTTGAGACTCTGAATTTTAAGATCTGCACAGTTCTAAAATTTTCAAAACCTGTAGCTAATGTTTGCAACTTTCTATAAGCTAATAGAAAAAGGTAAAAGCATGAATTTGGGCTTAAGATTGTGTGTATTAACTCATGTGAAACCCTGTTGCTAGCATTGCAGACTTCCAAAGGTAAAAGTAAATATTTTAAGTAAACATAAAAGTTGGCTTAGACATTTTTACTTCTCTTTAAATGGTGAGATGAGAACTGAGATTTTAAGAGGAAAGGCTCATGCTTTCACCCACCTTCAATCCTTTGGTCCTTTCATGATCTTATATAAGAATGTGTTATCAAATGATATATCTTTCCCAACATGATCTGCTTCCCTCCATAACAAATGAATAAATGATGGTTTTTCTCAGGGTTCCCCAAGGATCTCATCATTTATCTTTCCCTAACTAACCTCTTCTGTGATTGACATAGTGAAGAAACTAGGATTTTGCTTTATTTCCTTTCTATGTGTTTTATCTTTTATTACAACCTCTAGAATTAACTTCATAATGGTTGATCAGCATTTTACTTAGAACAATTATTATAGATTAAGAAAATAGGTTTCTCTTGTCCTGGAGAAATAGTTCTAAGCCCTTTATTATCTTACAGTCAGTACTCAGCAAATATCGACTCCATTTGCCATTGGAGTCTGAATGCTTTTGACTGGGAGACCCCGAGCTTGTGTAAGTTCACTATATTCTTTCTGTTGCTAAGTTATTATTCTGAACCTTCTTAGGGAAGAAACTATGTATGAGGCAAGATTAACCAGCCCTTAACAACCTGTCCTCATGTACCTTAGGACAGGTACCTCATGGACACCGCATTTATTGCAATTCAGATTTGAAACTTATAGTATCAATGAAGACACTGATGGTGAATTTTTAGAAGATAGATTTCACTTATGTCCAAAACAAAATTGAAAGTGACTTCACAAAAATTCTACAACCAGGATGTCAGTGATACTTAAGTGGGCACTTGTGGTATGAGTTCCCAATAAAATCGTCAAGATATTAGGAAAATATGATTGAATTTGATGGTCCACAAAGTTTTTTTCCAAGCCAAGAATTGTGTGCTTCTATGAAAGTACAGTGGAAAGAACCTTTCTATTCCTCCTACAAAATTTTTATGTATATACATCCTTTCATCTACATCCAAAGACCTCCTTAATGCTACCACTTCAAACAACTCATGTGTCTGAAGTCATAGATAGTCTCTGTCTTCAAGCATTTATATTTACTTTGGCTTTTCTTCATTTCTATTTGTAAGATACAACTCTGTTAATTGTGGTCATGTATCCCTTATCTGTAACAAAGATTATCAAGATACAGTCATCACAAGGACATTCTGAAGGCACAGAGTTACTGAGTGGTGCCCTGGACTGAAGTGAGGAGCTATGCTGAGCTGTTAAGAAAGCTGATGTACCTGACACCAGCCTACAGACTGCCAAGTGGTGACCATGGCTGTCAGCTCCACACAGTGAAATGAAAAACAGCAAACATTTAAAATACACATCCATTTGTAAGCAATCTGTATGTTTGGCTTGTCTTTATTTTGGCACTTGCTTGTCAGAGGGAAAAAAATGTTCTCCTAGGGAAATTAAATAAAGTATTCCTCATGAAAAGGAAAAAAAAGAGCAGAGCAATAAATAACAAACATCCTTCTCCCCCACCACCCATCAGAGTTTAATATCTCAGTACCTGATCAACAGTCTTAAAGTTCCCTTTCTAGATTTCTGGGACATTAGGTATGAGCTTTTAGAAATGCACACACTTAGAGAAGACCCTCATTCTGATTAAATTTTCTATTTGGTGCCCATCGGTTCTGGTTCCACTTCCGGGACCAGGTGCTGTCTGCAGAGCGAGTACCAGCGTACTCTGTAGCAGGCACAGATAAAGTCTGCCTGTCACGTTCCCCACAGCTGCTGCTGAGGGAATTTGTATGGCTACCCACCTCCACCTCCAACTGAGCAAACAGAGAATGACTGGGGTCCCTGAAGGACAGACTCAGACCCCGCCCAGAGGTGAGGAGGGGTCACCAGGCCCAAGCACCTATATCCCAGCCAGGGAGGGAGAGTTGAGCTCCCATTGGTTCCGGTTCTGCTTTCAGGACTGGGTGCTGTCTGCAGAGTCCAAGCCCACTCTGTAGCAGGCACAGATAAAGTCTGCCTGTCACATTCCTCCCAGCTGCTGCTGAGGGAATTTGCACGGCTACCCACCTCCACCTCCAACTTAGCAAACAGAGAATGACTGGGGTCCCTGAAGGACAGATTCATACTCTGCCCAGAGAGGTGACAGGAGGCATACAAGCCCAAGTGCCACAACTGACCAGGAGCCACCTAATGGTGAACCACTGAAGCCATGGGGAAACGTCAGTACAAAAACTTACATAATAATACAAAGAACAATAAGGTAACTCCAGAGGAAAGTGGCGATCTTACAAATACAAGACCTGAACTGAGCAATGAAGAGGAAACAGAAGGAAGCAACACCAAAAATTCCTTTTTGATGATCATTGGAGCTCTCAGAGAAGATATGAAAAATAGCCTTAAAGAAATAAAAGAAAATACAAACAAAAAATTGGAAGAGATGAACAAATCTATGAAAGAAACATGCCAGGAACTAAAAGCTGAAATAGAAGCAATAAAAAAGGCACAAAATGAGGCAAAGATGGAAATAGAAAATCTGAAGAAAAAGCTGGAACCACAGATACAAGCATAACAAACAGAGTTCAAGAGATGGAAGATAGAATCTCTGAAGTGGAAGACTCAG